>RJWH01002028.1:0-277119 GCA_004363575.1 Solenodon paradoxus | reverse complement strand
GGGGAGGGACCTGGGCACCGCTCACTCCCGCGCCGCTCTGCGCGCTCGTGCGCCGCAGCATCCCCGCGCTGCTAGCCGGCCTCGGCCTGAGCTGCGCCGCGAGCCAGCCTCGGCCTCCGCCTCCGCCTCCGCCTGCCGGCGCCGCCATTCCTGCGCCCGCGCTCGGGGGCCTGGCCCCGCAGGGCCGCCGCCGGGAAGCGCCACCACGCCAGGTAAGCGCCAGGGAAGGCGCGGGCCACACACTTGCGTGTGGTGGCGGGGACCTTCGGGAGCCCCGGCCCCGAAGCCCCTTTCCCGCACTCGAACTCTCCCCCGCCCTTCTCCGAATCCCTCCTTGGACCCTGCCCGGAGCCTGCGCCCCCAAATCTCCTCTCAGGGCCCCCTTCTGGGGCCCCTTGACTGCTTCCCGGAGCCCTCGGGGATCCCTCCCACTAGAGCTCCCCGACCCTCCCCGGCACAGGTGACTCGGCGCGCGGGACGCGGAGCGCTTAGCCGACTCGGGGCGGGTTGGGGCGGCCTTCTTCGGCTGGACCCCACGCTCCGGGCCTGCCTCGCTGGGGTCTGGCCGTTTGGCCCCTCTCGGCTGCTGCCCGGCTCCCGCCTCCCGAGCCTAGCTGGCCCGGCGAGCTGCTCATTCAATGGGTGGGGAGGCCATGGCCCCCGTGCGCCAGCCGGAGCCCGTACTCGGACAGGTGGGGCAGGTCGGCCGTGGTGGCAAGGGCTGCAGGCCTCGGCTGGCGTCCTTTCGGGTTTGGCTGCGTGATTCCAGAACAGCTAGGGCGAATCGCCGGCCTTAGCTCGGCTGCACCTGTTGCTGCCGCCTGGTGAGCTGCAGGGGCCGAATCCTTGGGTTCTGCCAGTGCAGATAAGGAAGGGAGAATTGAGTCGTGGCGTCTTCTTTTATTTGCTTTCGTATTTGGGGGTGGGGGGTAGTGTGCATGGGAGTCAGCAGGTGGGCAGTTAGCCTAAAGAGAGGCCTGTTGTCAAGGGCTGGGCCCTGCTTTCTGGAGTGGTTCTGTTGTTTTGAAAACCTTCCCGGGTCTTTGGATGGCCAGGACCCTGCAGACCACGCAGGACCTGGGGCCTGCTATGGCCAAGAAGCTAGCCCTCCTGTTTCTTTCTTTTCAGATTCTCTGGCTACCTCAGTGGAAGTTTCCTTTCCAGGGGGCGAGGTGACATTGCTGGCTTGTCAACTCCTCTCTGCCCCAAGCCTGGCTGCCGGAGCACCGGTATTTGGGAAGGTTTACTGTGTCCCAGAAACAGGTTGCCTTGACCAGCTTGGGCCAGGATTCGCTTAGAGATAATACCCTGGTTGTCACTGGAATGGTTGGTGTCTGTGCACATTGCCTGGAGATTCTAGAATGAAGCAACTGACTGAGGATCCAGGCGCTACCAGAAGAAAGCATTCAGGAGTGAGAGCTGATCAGGGACACACTGGGGCATTTCTGTGAGCAAGGACAGGTCCTTGGAGGCCAGGCCTTCAGATAAATGTCTGAAGTATACCCAGCAGGCAATCAAAGAAATAAAATTAACTGCTGGTACTGAGAGGCGTCTCTGCTGGGTCCCTCTGTACAGGATCCCTTTTTTGTCTGAGTGTCTATCTTGCATGGAGTCCATCTTTGCCTAGAGCTCCTCTTTGCCCAGGTCTCTCCTTGCACAGGATCCCTCCCTGCCTAGTGGTGCAAGACCATGGCTGGCATGGGAGGAGGACCAGGCTTTGCCATCTGTCTTCTGTCTGTCTGTCTCTGAAATCCTGTTGTTGAGTTCCCCCTCCTGACTGGCACTTAGAGCTGTTAAAAAAAACTGCAGGCTTATAGAGACTCCTTCACAAGTGACTGGAGGCCTCTGCAGGCCTTGCTTGGGTCCTAGTAGGTGGTACCCCTGCCCAGGCTGAGGTATGGTGTGCGAGGCTGTACTGCCGATCTGTCTAGCCACTGTGCGGGCAGAGCTGATGTCAGTGACATCACTTGTGGCCCCTGTGTGTGGTTTATTCCAGGCGTATTTCCTCTGGAGCGCCTTCCCAGCTCCTGGCAGGGATGTCTAGGCCAGGAGCTCTGAGTGGGGAGGGCTCCTGCCTGCTAGTGTCTGCGCACAGTCAAATCAATAACACTTTGCAAAGATCAATGTTTTTTTCGTTGATCCTCTGTGTTTCTGGAGGGAGTTCCCCCTTTCCACACTCAGAGTGGACAAGCCCAGGCCTTGTGACTCCCATTTCTGGTGTGGGGGAGGGGATGGGTGTGACCGAGGAGCCTCCTGATCCCTTGTCTTGCATAGTGAGCCAGAAGTCCTGGCAGGCAGCTGGGACTCCCATCCTCATCCTCTGGTGTCACTGGGTTAGGCCCCTGCTGTGCTGCAAGTGAAATGGTTTCCTGATTGTTTCATAATTTATCGTGATCCCCGCCCCCCCCCCCCCATATGTTATTTTGCTTGGTTCAAAGAACTCTTAGGAAGGTGAGGTGGTGATGCCCCCAGGCTCTTCCTGGAGTGACAGCAGTGACCTGTTAATCCAGGAGTGCAGGGTGGCTGAGTAAATATGTAGAGCTGGATGTGCCACTGGCTGGATGTGCCATTGACTGGCTGGTGAGGATGGCACCTGGGAGGAAGACTGCCATCCTGGCAGGTCCCAGCTTGGCAGGTGTTTTTTTGACGCTCACCATTCCAGGAACAGAGAGAAGAAAGTGGCAGACAAAAGTGACAGAGGCTCTCTTATCCAGGTCTTGGGGATCCCTGGGCTTGGCAGGTGCAACTCCACAACTGCACTCGTATCACTGAGGCTGGTGACCAGTTGGGCAGTCTCTTCTGCAGTGGCGGGCAGTCTCTTCTGCAGTGGCGGCACACCCAGTTCACAGCTGTTTCCAGCTGTCTTGTGGTATGGAGGTGATGTGGGGAGAGCCGGCTTTTATTAGGAGAGCTGCTTACTCGGCCGCCAACAGTGGGCCTCCCCAAGGGCTGAGATGCTGTTTTTCAGCACGCAGTTAAGGTTTTCCTTAGGTGAGCACATTGGTGGTACATCCCACTTTCTTGGAATGGCTCATTTCAGTTTGCCCCGCCCTCCATGTCCTGGCAATGTCCTGATCCTGGGAGCCACAAAGTAGGGGTGCCCATCCCTATAGCCACCTTCCTCCAATTTCCATCAGCCTTTATGGAATGGGTCCATTATTTGATCTAAAAGTTTTGGATTCTGTCTGTGGAAAGCAGAGACTATACCATGTCCCTGGTTGCTTCTCAACAGCATCCTGCAATCATAGGCTTCAGACAGGAATTGACCCAGAGCTCTCATCAGACCAGCCTTGACTGGAGAATCACTCTTTCTGAAAAGTATGATATTTATGAGACAGTTGGACACTTGCCGAGTGAATGGTCATTGTAAAGATTGCTTGCGTGACTTAATAACAGCCCTGTGGTGATGTTAAAATGCTCACTGCCTTTTAGCTGCAGACATTGGAGTGTCTGCAGTGACGACGCAGCGGTGGGAATCTGCTTCCCGTTAGTGTGGGCGGAAGGTGAGGGCGGGTGGACGTGTGCGTGAGGATCCTCTGGGACTCGTGCTCTGTTCTGGCCACTTGTGTGTATTTTTAAATTCTCCATCATAAAAAGTTAATAATCTAAGGAAGTAGCCCCCTACTAAAAAATACATGGCAAAGGATCCTTCACTTCTGGAAATAGTTCAGTGGTTTGCTTAGAAGGTGTGCCACCCTGTGAAGTAGAAACCTCACTGCTTGGCCGAGTATGTACTGCACAGTGGCGTTTAAATGCCTGTGTAGCCGTGGACACGTGGAAAGTGAGCTGGGAGGATACACACTGTTTCTTGAGCAGATACTCAGTAAAGCTTGGTGCCCACTGAGGAAGGATGCAGGGGACCAGGGGCAGTCACTGCTCTGGGCTCTAGGGACACAGCCCTGAACAAAAGTATCTGTCCAGTTAGGACAGGAATGGAAGAGAAGGGTTGTATGTGTGTATGCAAGAGGAAGTGTGTGCCTGTGTGGATGTGTATGCTTGTGTCCTGGAGGAGTGTGAGTGTATACACGCATGTGTGTGAGTGCACATATTTGTCAGGGAGGCAAGAGGAGGGAAGGAACCTCTACCTCTTTCCCCTTTATCTGCTTCCGTTTGGGTTGTTGCGACTGTTTTTATAAAGTTAATTTTTAGGAAGGGGTCGGCGTGAGGAAATATAACATCCTATTTATATAGTCTAAATTTCTAAATACTAATTTATTTAAGATGAAATTTGATTTGTAGACCGTTGTTTTCCCGTATGACTTCATGGATGCCGTGGCTGACGTGTGGCCCTCAGTGAATCAGGAGACCCTCTGAGCCTGTCCTCATGCTCCCCCACCCTGACAGTTCAACCCCAGCCCCATGCAGGCACAGGGCAGTGAAGGCCCGGCCCCAGGGTCCTGATGAGAAGGTGCCCCGCCCACACCCACCACAGTCCCTCCATGTCTGTGGACAAGGGCGTCCCCTTTCTGGGACTGGTCCAGACACAAGCAAAGCTGGGCCCCCTGCCTTCAGAGTGGGTTTGCACCCCCTGTTGTAGCGCCTGCCACGTGGGGCTGCCCACGGGTTTGCAGTAGCTGCTCTGTTCACTCTTTCCAGGTAGTAAAGAGCTTGTTAGCAAACCTTCGTCTACACTAACACAAAAAGCAGGAAAGTGGCAAGTCTCCAGAGTCAAAAGGAAAAGTTGCCTGCAATTTTATGAGTTTTTTTCTTTCTTTCTATTTTCCGGTCCTGTTGCAAAAAAAAAAAAAAAAAATTGGGTTGCTTCAAGATCCGGCATAGAATCTGCTTTGATCTAGCTCGGGGTGGTGTTTGGCTCTCTGACTGCACATTTGGAAGGACACGAAGTTTCTCAGGCCCTCAGTACAGGCCCGGCCAGGCTCCACGCACGTTCTCCGTGTTTGGCAGTTTGTGTTTCCTGTGTTGTAGGGCATAGCCCATTCTGTCCTGAGCCTGGGGTCATGGCCATGTGTCGTGACCTCCCCCCACCCCCGGAAGCATGTCTGATGTAGATGGTCCCTAAACTCATGACCCCTTTTCCCACGTGGATCAGACGTATTCTGGGCTTCACAGCCTTACCGGAGGTGTGGAGGTCCCGCCCAGTGGTGCTGTGCTGTCACATCCCAGGAAGCTGGGAGGTCTGTGTGCTTTGTAGGTAGTGTCCCTTTTTGAGAGTGAAGGAATTGGATCCCTTTCAAAGCCCTTTCAAGTTGCAAATTGTCCCCTTTAGGGATTCTCACCATTTTCCCCAGGAAATATTTGTTAAATGCTCGTTACAGCAAGGAACTGACCAGCAGCGGGCCCTGCCCCTTGGTGCTGGGTCACACCACACAACTGGGCGACAGTGCTGTGGAGAACAGAATGTGGGGGGGAGCAGCATTGGTGGGCCTCCTGACCCAGAGGTGCAGAAGACGTGTGGAGTGACCAGCGACATAGATTGCAAGGCTGAGGAAGGGCAGGTGTGTGGGAATAGCTCCATGCAGGTGGCGGGTCTGGCCAGGTTCTAGGTGTGTCGTGAAGCTGATGTTGGTGGGAAGGTTGGAGCTGGAGAGTTGTCGGAGCCACACCAAGACTTTTAGCTCAGGATGGAGGAGTCACTGTCTTCTGAGATGGGTGAGAATTCAGCAGGATCACTTGTCTTTATTAGACAACACCTGCAGATTCTGTTGCCATCTGAGGGAGGAGGTGAGGACTCACTGGGCAGATGAGGCTGGAGTTGGGTGGCAAGGGCTGGGGCTATAACCTGACCATGGACAGCATAAAAGTGATGTTTTTAAAGCTGTGATTGCCAAAGAATGGGAGGGAGTTACGTATGTGGAGAAGAGGAGCGGTTTGGGGACAAGGGACCAAGAAGGGCTGATTCCTGAGGAAGAACTGGTATCCAGGAGGTCCAGTGAGGCCAAGACTGAGATTTGACCTTGACGAATTGACCTTCTTGATGTAGAGATCACTGGTGAAAGGAGGTGTTTTGACACCCAGTCTCCCCTACTTCCATCCCCTACAAGCTTTCATCAGGCCCACTGGAGGGAGGAGTGGGCCTCAGGGCCTGACCAGAAGCTAAGACTAAACATTTGGCCTCGTCCTGGCTCCAGCTGGACTGTTAGCCTCTCCTCCTGATGATAGGCTGGCCTTCAGACAGCTGAGTCATGAGCAGGGTGACCAGGATCTTGTCTACAGTGCCAGCTCGGCACTGCTTCAGCAGTGCTGGGGCCCCTGCACCTGCAGTATGGCATCCCTGGAACTGATCTGGAGTGCGCCATCTCAGCCCCATCCCAGACCCCTGAATTAGAAACACTGGTTGTCCAGGGGATTCTGACCATCACGTGGTTGAAGAGCCACTGCACTAAGACGAGGGACATGGACCTCATTCCATGCAGAGTAGACCCAGGTGCTTGCCTTGGAAGTGATCTTCTTTGAAGTATAATTGACATGCTATAAAAGGTACATTTAAAATCCACTCCCGAGTACATTTTGACAACTGTACACTGTCTTGTAATTGATGCAAATGTATCGAGTCATGACCTTGGTGCAGGGTAGACTTGGCCTGCTGGTGGGAAGTGCCATGCCCATTGATTCTTAAGTCATCAGGCCACTTTCACTGGTGACAGAGACACATGACACAGAAGCAGCTCTGTGACCAGACATCTGACATGTGAGTACTCGCCAAATTTTTTGTTGCCCCTTCGCATTCAACCCCCTGCCCACATAATCACCCATCTGCTGAGGGTAGATTATTATAGATGAGATTTGTTTCTTCAGGATTATCTAAAAGGAGTATATATTAATGAGTATTGTGTTTTGCTTCCTGCACCTGGTATAATGTTTTGAGATTCCTTCATGTCTCTGCATATAGCATATCCTTTATTGTTGAGTCCTTTTTCACTGTGTGGGTGTGTCTTAGCTTATTGATTCATTCACCTGTGGTTGCTTGGATGGTTTCCTGTTTGGATTATTATAAATAAAAGCATTCTGAGCTACAATTCACAACAAAAGGACAAACAGCCAGTTAAAACATGAGCAAGTATTTTTCCACAGAAGGTACTGAAATGACAGATAAACACATGAAAAGATACTTACCATCATTAGTCACCCTGGAACTGCAAAACAAAAGCACAGAGAGATAGTGGGATACCAACTCCCACCCACTGGAATGACTTTTAGCGAAAAGATGAAAAAAAATGGGAAGGAATGAGTGTTTGTGCAGATGTGGAAAAATTGGAACTTCCACCTTTACTGGTGGGATATAAAATGGGGCAGCCACTTTGGAAAGTAGTTTAGAGATTCCTCAGCAAGTTAAACATAGAATTCCCATGTGATCCAGCATTTTTACTCCTTCGTATGTACCCGCCCCCCAGCCCCAAATTAACAACAGATACTTAAACCAAAAAAAACAACAGCAGCAGCAGCCTTGTGTACGACTGGTCATAACAGCGTCATTCAGAATAACCTGAAGGTGGAGAGCAAGCAAGGTCCTTTTGTCAATGAGTGGATAAGCAAAGGTAGCCCATCCCCACAAAGGAGTATTACTCAGCCACCAAAGGAGTGAAATACTGACATTTGCAACAAAGGTGAAAGTTGAAAGCGTTGTGCTGAGTGGAAATGACATCATGGAGCATGTATTGTGTGTTTCTGTCCACATGTAATGTCCAGAATACCATATTCATGGAGACAGAAAATAATGTTTTCCAGGGACTGGGGGAGTGGCTGAGTAATATGTTCTGAAACCAGATAGAGGTAAGGATTGCTAACTTTGTGAATGTGTTCTGACTCTTTAAAATGATTGTTTTATATCGTGTATGTTTTATCACCATAGAAGAGTGGTATTAAAAAGTGCTAGGAGTGTTTGTATGCCAATGGTAGTGCATTTAGTGTAGATCTTAGTGACCTGTGATTCCTTTCTCCTGAGTTCTAGAAGTGGGATAGTAAGCTTGTATGGTAGGTCTTAATTCAGTTTGAAGAAACCTGCAAAGTGTTTTCCAAAGTATATGTGTGTGTGCTACTGCTAATGTGTGAGATGCACTATTTTATCTTTGTCAATATTTGTTGTGTTTATCAGCCGTATATATTTTAAATGTTTTTATGCATATGTACATTTTATATATGTATACATATGTATAAAGGAAATGTGCAGGTAGGAATGAAAGCAAGTGTCCAGGCAGAGAGAGAGAGGAGGAAGAAAACATTTTATTTAGTTGTTCATTTTGGTGCCCCAGGTTGTGAACCCAGGTCCTTGGGATGTACGTGGATTGCACCAGCTAGAGGTAGCAGACTTAACTGCTAAACCACCAGGGCATGCCTGTTTATTTGTATTTTTAAGTACTTATTCAAAATTTCTGCCCACCCTTTTAATTACGCTACTTGCCTTCCTATATTTGAAGTCTAAGGGCTCCTTAGATATTCCGCATCCAAATTCTTTGTCAGATATTTGTATTGCAGATATTTGCTCATTTGCCTTTTAATCCTATTAATTTTTCAATGCAAAGATGTTTTTAATTTTAAGTCGAGTTTTATCAATTCTTTTTAGTAGATTGTGGGTTTTTTTATATCTTATTTAAGAAGTCTTTGCCTAATTCATAGTTCTAAATATTTTCTCCTGAAAATATTATCATTTTAGTTTTTATTATTTAGTTCTATTATCTAGTTCAAGTTAATTTTTAACTGGAAAGAGCTAAGGATTGAAGTTCATTGTTTTGCATTAGTCTATCTAGTTCCACCATTTGTTAAAGAAATGAGCCTTTCTCCACTGAGTTATCTTGTCATCATGTTTGAAGAATAATTAATGGCATATGTGTAGTTTTGTTTCTGGATTTGATTCTGATCCATTATGACTTCTTCTCTGTCAGCCCCAAACCACACTGTCTTCATGGCTTCTTCTGTAGAGTAATCTCTGAGGTCTGGTTGTGTGGGGCTTCCAACTGGGCTTCATTTTCAAAATTGTTCTGCCCACTCTAGAGCCTTTGCATTTTTACGTAAATTTAAAGCCAGCTTGTCAGTGTCTACAATAAAGCCTGCTTAGATTTTCCTGGGATTGCATTAACTCCCCTTGGATCAATTTGAAGTAAGACTTTTTTTGACCTTTACATTTGTATTTTATTTTTAAAATTAGTTTTATTAAAGGAATATTGCATCAAACATTATATAGGTTTAAGGTGTACATCACTGTAAATCAACATCTTTATGTAATACAGTAAGTTTACCATCTCCACTCATTCCCTCACTATATAGTAGATTCCTTCCACCCAGTTTGCCTGCCACGACTTCCCTGAAAATCGATATTTTAACAATATCAAGTCTCTTAGCAAGTGAACATGGACTCTCTCCATCTGTGTTCACCTTCCCTTATTTATTTCTCTTAGCAGTGTAGTGGTCAGCATATAGATCTTATATGCATTTTTTCAAATATCTCCATAAGGTTTCATATTCTTGAATAGTATAATTGAATAAAAATTATTTTCAATTGCTAGTGTATCAAATGCAATTGATTTCTTTAAAATAGTTTATCTTGTGACTTTTCTAAGTTCACTTATTTGAGTAGCTTTTTTTGTAGACCCTCAAGATTTTGCACATACGTACTACCCATGGTTATAAATAAGGACCACTTTACTTTCCAATTCAAAGGTTTTTGTATTTCTTTTTCTTTTGTTCCTTTGACTAGGATCTTCAGTACTGAGAAAGTGATAATTGTATTTATTCTCTATGGTAGGAGGAAGAGCTTAGTTTTTTCATTAAATAAGATGTTAGGTGAAGATTTTGCATAGCTGCCTTTTTTTGAAGTTGAGGAAGTTTTTTGGTTTTCAGAAAGGTTTCATCGTGAATGGCTGTTGAATTTTGTCATTACCTTTCCTGTATCTGTGGAGATGATCCTGTGGTTTTTCTTCCCCCAGCCCCTGTAAATATGGTGAATTGTATTAAGTTTGGATGCTAAATAGCTTTGCATTCTTGCACAAACCCCAGTTGGTCATGATGTGTTATCCATTTTATATACTGTGGGATTCCATTTGCTACAGTTTTGGTAGGAATTTTCGTAATTGTATCATGAGGGATGCTAAAGTATTGTTTCCTCCTTAAACGTTTGATAGAATTTCCTTGTGAAACCATCTAATAAGGGTTAATTATGAATTAAATGTATTGATATAGGACTATTAAGACTTTCTCTTTCTTTTTGAGACAGTTCTGGTGATCTGTGTATTTCAAGGAATCCATCCATTTCATCATAGTTGATACATTTGTCAAAATAAAGTTGTTTATAATTTTTCTTTTTCATCCTTTTTTTATTTGTATGGTGTTCTGCTTTCATTTCTGAGCCCAGAGCCCTTAAGAGAGGAAAAAAAAAAAATGACACAAAATCCCAGTGTCAGTCCCTGTACTGACTCAGCTGTGTCAGAGTCTCTTGGAATGGGAGGAAGGAAGGACAGGCTGTCCCAGTGCCTCTCAAGGTTTGGGAGCTCTGGAGGTGGAGGAAGGAGAGGTTCATCTTTCTTTGCAGGGGCCCTCGCTGGCCTCCCAAAATGGGGAGAAGACAAATCCGAGGGAAGGAGGAGGTTGTGCAGCCCCTGGTCTGTACACAGGTCCTGTCGGGAAGACTTCAGTGGGTGGCTGGGCTGGGAGCCTAGGGTCTGGTGCAGCATGCTTGGGTCTGAGTGTGGGGCCCTTTGGGAGTGAGGGAGAGTCTGGATCGCCTGATCCTGTGGTTTACTATCCTTCTCTGTGGGTGGTTGTTTTTAGTTATATTTACTGAGGTGTCATTTAAATACAGCAGCACTCACCCTTTTCAATGTCCCATCCTGGGAATTTAGACGGGTAGCCGTAACTCACCACCAAACTGAGGTGTGGAAAATTCCATAGCTCCTTAAATGCTCTGTGCCCCGCTGCAGTCAGGGCCTTTCCCTAAATAGACAGCTCCAGAATGTCATATACTGGGGTCACGCAGTATGCTGCCTTGGAGTCTGACTTCTGTCGCTCAGCCCAGTCATGCAAGTGTTGAGCAGTAACTAATGAGGTCAGACCCATGTTCAGGGGTGACAGCGCTGCTGAGCAGTGGGGGCCATCACAGGAAAGGGCGATATAGCAACATGGCAATGTCATCTGTGTGCTGTACCAGTGTGTTGTGCACCTCCCTCATCAATCCTGACCACGGCCCTGTCAAATCAGGATAGTTCTCCTTTTCCAGGGGACGTTGTTGAGAACAGAGAGAACAAGAAGTGCATGTACAAGTTTACTTTGCCAGGGAGTGTGAGAGCCCAAAGGTGAGCCCCCGAGAAGTAGCTCAAAGTCTCGAGGTGTGTGCAACCATATGCAGGAGCATCTAATGCTCTGGGCAAGGGACGACTGCAGGTCAGGTCATTTAAAGATTTTAAAGAATGGTGTGTCCTTGGCCATAGCAGCCCAGACTCTAAGAATTTAAGGTAACATGATGTGAAAAACACTTATTAAAAAGGATGCTCCTGGTGTTTATAAAAAGAAAACCCACATACATGCTGAAACCTGCCAACAGGGCAGTCAAGGGTGCGGGTACAGTCTGTCTCTAAAAATCACAGTGTAAATATGACCTGGGCAATAGGAAATCAGCATAGCACATCAAGTGCTAAAGAGTACATAGAACAAGAACCTAACATTTGCCCAGAAAGCACTGGATAGACTATTCAGAATGGCGATTGTGTGTTCAGTTGCGGCGTTGCTTTAGTTTCTTCTTGGGGCTGTCTTTGACTTTCTGTGGTGATGCTGATTATGGAAATCTCAAAGGGAACTTACAAAGAAGAAACGGAAAAATCAGTTCCATCACATACACACACACACACACACACACACACACACATCATTTATCTTGAGAGTTGGATGCAACTTTCGTTAGGCTTGTTATACCTGCCTTGTTTAAAAGCAAGGGGCTGTCTTACTATAAATGTTGCGCTTTAAACGGTAAACACCGTGGGTGGGAAGCAGACCGGTTTTTTGGCCTGTGTCAGACAGGGCAGCCTAGCTGCTAGTGCGCTCGTGTGTACGTGGCTGCTGGGAGCCCCAGCCTGCACCAGGAGGAGACCCTGCAGCCTGACCCACCTCTGCTGGGCTCACTTCAGCCATCGGCCTGCATTGGCCAGGAGGCCTGCCTCGGCTTGTCGCCCTCTGTGTGTTGTGTGACCTCAGCAGGGCCATCCGCCTTTGTGAGCGGGTCCGTGGATATGAAATATCCCTTCTTGGCAAACTTTGAATTAGAATGCATGTGGGGTTCAGTGTCATGTTTAAACCCTAGCTACAGAGGGGTTTCAGTGCAGATATACTATTATTTACTGAAAATGTTTTTTCAAAATTCTTTTTCTAAAGCAAAGATATAGGCAGGAATGAAGGTGTATGGAGGTAGGCAGGCAGACAGCGAGAGGAGGAAGAAGCATTTTATTCATTTTATTTATTTGTTCATCTTGGTTGTTTCCCTTGGTCCCTGGTCGCAAACGTAGGTCCTTGAGATGTGTGTGAACTGTGTCTGGCGAACTTAACTGTCTATTAGAATATCAAAACTTCACAAAGTCAGGGACTCTGACTGCTTTTACACTCCAAGGGAGACTCACAGTAAGACCTATATTTTATACTGTGTGACAGGGCACATGCATGTGTGCACACACATGTTCACACAATGCTAAATCATGTGCTGTGTATGTGTAGTCATGCACATATGTGTGCACACACAACTTTTCCTCAGTGGAACACTGACCCTTAACTATACCTGATGGTCTCTCTGATATTTTGTTCAATTGCATCTTAGTTCAAAACTGTGTTTCCACCCCCATTTGGCATCTGGCCCTGTGTGAGCGCAGGATGCTTTGAAGTTTTGGTGTCAGTAGTACGTGCAAGCCAGGCATGGTGACATTATTTTCCCAGTTAGCTGACTTGTGGCTGGATGGCCCCCTCCTTACTTTCTCTTAACTCCAGGCACAATTTGGAGTCTGGAGCCACACATGCTGTCCCCCCACCCCCACGCCCGGGACTGCCCTGGAGCTGCACACACAGGAGCTGCACGGAAGCTGGGAAACTGGGTCAAAGCAGAGCCCCTGAGCAGGCAGAATCAGATCTCTGCGTGTCTCTGAAACCTGAGATGGTGGCTTGCATTTCAAATGTGGGATCTTGCGAAGCTGCCCAGCTCCCTCTGGTCTCCCTTATGTTTATGTCCTCACTCCGAGAGGAGCCACAGCCTTCTTGCTCAGTGGACAAGACCACCGGAAACAGGGCTTGGTTTTCACCAACTCAACAAAACTGGGAGGCTGGGGGAGGACATCTCTTAAAATAGATCCCAAGTGCTGGGGGCCTGGAGGCAGCCTCTGGGAGGGTGCTCTCCTTCACCTGCTGGACTGCTCTGCGCTCCCAAGAGCCAGTGGCATGGCTTTGCTTCAGTGGAGAGGGTGCCATTCACAAGCAGCACATATTTCTGCAGATGGGATTAGTGGAAGCACCACATCTCTGTCCAGAGTTTCCAGCAACACCGGCATCACAGGCTCCCAGGCACATACTCTGTGGCTCTACGGACTGTTGCTGAGATGTCTTGAGTCAGCGCATTTTTAGGCCTCCTGTAGCACTTACGCTGTAGTCTTTAAAGAAGCACAAACACTGCTTGTAAACACAGCCCCATTCCCTGGCCACACCAGCATCGGCCTCCCCAGACCACTGGGCCAGCATGAGGGTCCACTGAGCAGTTCCTTCTGCATGGAAGCCATGTCCTCCAGGCTGATCTAGGTGAGTTGGGTGGGAGTTTTAGCTGGAGTGTGAACAGCGTGCCCAGGTGACCTGGGTTTGACTTTGCACACTGACAGCCATTATTGCCTGTTTGCTCAGAGCTTGAGGGGGTCCCTGACCCGGAGGGAAATGTGGGCTGGTGCTGTGGTGTCACAGTGGTCTTCTACCGCAGAGTGGCCTGTGTGTGCTCTTGGGCCAGCCTTGTCTCCCGGGCACCCTCTCTGCAGGTAGGTTCTAGGAGCACTGCTGGAGACTGACATGTGCCCTCTGCGTACCATGGGTAAGGAGATCTTTCTGGAGTTGGGGCCTCCTGGGAGAGGCCACCTACAGCTCGACAGTGGGTCCCCTCCCCTCCCAGTGGTGACTCTATCCTTCTCTCTTTCCATATGTGAATGCAAAGGGCAGTCACCAGCCACAAATATACAGCAGCAGCAGTGACATATTTCGTGTCAGGCTGCCTTGTTTTGTCTCGTCTTACATTTTACTTTCTCATTTCCTTCTTCCTTCCTCAGCGGATGGTTGCAAACTGTCCAGTGCTGTGCACACGGCCTCACTTTGCTCACAATGGAGCCCGAGAGTGTGGCGCCCAGAATAAGGAGCAGGACTCCACCAGTGGTGTCCCGGTCTCCTCACACAACTCCTGATTCATCCGAAAAGAGGGATGAGAGGCATTCTGGCCTCTGAGTCTGCAGCACAGGCCAACGCTGTGGCTCAGCAGTGTGGGCCATGGGTTGTGTGATGTTGGGCCCTATCCTTACTTCCAGTCTCTGTCCCATAGGCTTTAAGTCCTATGCTTTTAAGTCCACTGTGTTGTGGGCTCGGTTTCCAGCTTGGGTCCTTAGGAATCAGCCTAGGAACACACTGTCCCTTTATTCTCCTTGAGAGATACTGAGGTCCTTGATTTTTCATGGCTCTCCTTCCTGGGCAGATGGCTTGCTTTGTCTGCAATGGGGCTCCTGGGATTCTGTGTCAGACCTCAGTGCTGGCATCTCAACCCCACTCCGAAGCCTCTCCCTCTGGCTAGGGCCCTAGACCAGCTTCCACTTGTCTCCCATTCGGGCTCCTTCCCCACCTCACTGCTCATGGACCCCTTTCCAGTCACACCTTGAGGGCCCATTGAGGTGCAAACCTCCCCGTCATGTAGTGAGGTATCTTCTGTTTTATACTTCTGTCTCTTGCTGCACTGTCCCTCAGGTATGGCACCTTCAGTGAGCATCTCACATGCCCAGTATATCCCAGGTGGGGATGGAGAACCCGCTGTTGTGGGCAGAGAGAGAGTGGCAGGACGTGGTGCTCCTAGCCAGCTGGACACAGTGGCAGGTGCACTGATGGGGGTGCACGGACCAAGAGGGACCCAGAGGGTGGGCATGACCAGCAAAGATGGGCTTGGGTCTTGTAGTCGGGGACCCTGAGTGGGAACTCCAGAACAAGTAGGAAACAGACAGTGGCTGGGTAGGAAGAAAGGCTGTGGCTGTTTAAAACACAGCTGCAGATCTGTTGACATTGTGGTCACTGAGATGTGGTATTTGCTCTTCTGTTGATCAGGGTGGCCTTGTGTCTGCTTGGATCTTGGAGCCCTGGGAGGTCAAGTGAGGAGTCACTGGCCTTGCATCTGCCATGTTATGAGGGACCCAGCCCTGTGGAAGGCCATGTGGGGACTGCATGGGGACTGGCCTTCACACACCTGCAGCCCTTGCCTTTGGGTCCCCAGCTGGAGCCCTTAGAGGTTGCAGTAGAGACCGGTGTCCCTGTGGTGGTACACAACAGTGGAGCGCGGTGAAGTGTGCCACGAGGTCATGTCTGGGTAGCTTGTTGCACAGTAGTGGCTGAAACAGCAGCCATAATGTCCCGGAACAAGGACACAGTGCTGCGTGGGAGAGGGAGCACATTTTCATGGTCTGTGTAGCAGGGAGGCTTCCCACCTTTCCTGTAAACCCACCAGGAAGGAGCACTGGTAGAATCCTGGTACAGTTGTGTGTTTGCTGGTGCTGCTGGAGCAAAGTAGCATGAAGTGATGGCTTAGTGCAATAGAAATGTTTTCCTATAGTTCTGGCCCTGGAAACTCAAGATCAAGGTGTCAGCAGGGCTGTGCTCCCTCTGAGCTCTAGGGCAGGACCCTTCCTGCCTCTGCTAGCCTCTGGTGGCCCCAGGTGTCCTTCAGTTTGTGGCCACCTTGCTCCTGTCTCTGCTTCATGTCATGTGTCCTTCCTGTGTCTGTATCTCTCCTCTGTGTCTCTTTTGGCAACACTGGTCATTGGACGTAGGGCTGATCCAGGTGACCCAAGATAATCCCATCTCAGTGATCTTAATGCAATTACATCAGCAAAGCCCCTTTTTCCTAATAGGGTCGCGTGTATGGACTTTCTTTGCAGCCTGCTCCAGCACACAGAGGCTTCAGAAATACTCCTTGGACTGGAATGAGGCGAGTGCATGATGGGTGGGCAGGCAGTGTCCTCCAGGATCTAATTCAGAGAGATCTTCTCAGCAGGAAGATGGAAACAGCACTGCTTTCTGCACTGGTGGAAGTTGTAGAAGTGAGAGCACAGTGGAAACTTGCTGCTTTGTAAAATAATTTTGCATTGACTCAGACTGGAAACAGGAAGGACCTTCTATCTTTTTATGGGAGTCTTATCTCTGCTGGTGGGGCCTTGTCTTTGAAGCAGAGTTTCTACCAAAGTGCTTGTTGAATCCTTAGTGTGAACAGGAAGTCAGATATGCTGACAAACTTTTCCTTTATTTTAATTGTTTAGAAAATGAAATCAGAAGCAGAAAGTGAGGCCATCGTTACCTTATGTCCAGGGTGACTGGGCTGGGACCGCAGGAACCTCTCACTATGGCAGCGTGAGAAGACCCCGAAAGCTCCTCACACACACACAGCAGCAGTCACGTGGGTGCAGCTTTCCCCAAGGCCGTCACGCAGGGAGGTCCTACCTCCTGCTTTTCTGGCATAGCACGTGGCACAGACACTTTTGCTGCGTGTGTGCCGTGCAGCTGTACCCTCAGGGTGCCCCTGTGCTGAGTGTTCCCAGGTCCTTCAGGCTGTGCTGAAGGTTTGGGGTGTCCCTCACTCTGCCACAGCGAGAAGTTTCCTGGAGCACTGCCCTCATAGAGTCCTGGTCCACAGGTGTATTTGCTGGGGTGCTGGAGCACAGCGCCACAGACTGGTGGCTCAGTGCAGTAGAAGTGTGTCTCTGGTGTGTGTGAGGCTTCCCCACACCAGCAACCACTTCAGACACCAGTGGTGTCTGAGCGTTTAACTCAGTCCTGACACCATCTCCTGGAGAGAGCATCACGCTCCACAGAAGGGCTCGTTGCCCAAGACTACCTTCAGCTCAGACACCAGTTCCAAAGCTGGGCTGTCACCTGTGCTTCTGACCATCAGGCTGCAGGCTGGAGGTTTCCACGATCCCCTCCTCAGGTTCAGTTAATTTGCTAGACTGACTCAGAACTCAGAGAAACATTTAATCTGCTCAATCACTGGTTTATTTTAAAAGCACAGGATAAAAGATACAGATGATCAACCAGATGGAAAAAGTGCATCGGGAAGGTTAGGTGGGGAAAGATGCAGAGCTTCCATGCCCTCCCCAGGTGAGCCACTCTCCCTAAATCTGCATATGCGCACCAACCTGGAAGCTCTCTGAAGCCCATCTCTCTTGGGCTTTTACCAATAGTTCATTACTTTGGCATGATTAACTAATTGGTCATTGGTGATTGATTCCCACTCCAGCCCTCGCCCCTCCTGGAGGTCAGGGCTGGCACTGGAAGCTCCAATTCTCTAATCTCTTGGTGGTTGCCCTGACAACCAGCCCCTGTCCTTTAGGTGCTTTTGTCAGCTCATTCGCATAACAAGAGACACCATTGTTACTCTCCACACTCAGAAATAACTAGGGTTTTGGGAGTTGCGAGCCAGGAATTGCACACTCAAGAGAATATATATGAGAAGTATGCTTTGGATATCTGGCCATTTAGCTCCACTTCCTTCTCACAAATGACAATATTGCCGACTTCCTCGAATGTTTGCTTTGGTGTACCTCAGTGACTATTTTTTACAGGAAAGAGTCCTAAATAGAAATACTTGAATCAGTGGGAATCTGCATTTTCAGTTTTGGTTTAAGACGCTGCCAGGATGAATCCTTTCCCTCCCCGCGCCACCCCTCCCCACAGCAGTGTGTCTTAATGTTTACTAGGTGTTGGACTTTTCTCCTTGGTGGTTCCTCCCTTTGTTTTTCAAGGAAAGGTGCAGGGAGGATGATGGCCATCAGGCAGCCAGGCAGGAAGAGAGAGGAGGAGGAAGCATTTTATTCGTTCTGTTGAGTTGTTCATCTCAGTTCTCCGCAGCCCCAGGTCCTGAACCGGTCCTTGGGAAGTATATGGACTGCACCGAGCGGAAACTTTGGACTTAACCAGTGAGCCGTGAAACCTGCTGGGGCTCCTCTCCTCTTGTAGATTTGGGTTGCTGTTCTTTTTATTAATGTTATTAAGTTGATGTATTCTGGAAAAGAAAAGTTGTCAGCACCCCCACAAGAGCAAGCCTTAGACCAGGGACTAAAGTTCAGCTGTCAGGACAGTGAGTTGCCTCTGGCTCTAGCGCCCAGTCCTGGATGCATCCTCATGGGTAAGAAAAGCTGATGGACGAGTTTGACATGTGAGTTTGAATGTATGACGTGTATGTACGTGACCAGGACAGACCCTTCACCAAGAAACAAAGGAATGACATAAGTTGAAGAAGACCACCAATAACTTCAAAGGACAGTGTCACCTTGCCGCATCCAGGAATTGAAACCTGGTCTGCAGACTCCTCTCTCCATTTTCCTTCTTCACCATGTGGGATTTTAAAAAAACCCAGGCCGCTGGCAAGGCCACTGGAGTCAGCCTCCTGTGGCTGGCTCCATCCTCTCTCTCTGCTCCCCACTAATGGACCCCCAACTTGCTTACTCGATGCACCTGTCTGGTATGTGGAGTGACCCTGAACCCATGGAGTCTGGGCCTCCCTTGATCAGCTCCATCCCTTTACCCTCTAATTAAATCTCTGCTTGCTCACTTGCCTGTCATGGATTCTTTGGGCGACTCAAACGCCACATAAGTCTACAGGCATTTCAGCTGGACATTTTTTAATGGAAAAGAATAAACTAAGACTGGAAACCAGCGGGACCCTTGCCTGCTTCTAGTGTCTCATCTAGGGTGAGGAGGGGCCCATCCATGTCCTTTGCTCTCAGGCAGACATCAGTTACCTCAGACTGTGCCAGCTGGCCCCTGCCTACAGGCCATTCAGTGGCTCCATGAGTGGCAGGGCCAAGAAAGAACTGGTGGTATGGAGGGTGTGTGTGTGTGTGTGTATGTGTGTGTGTGTGTGTGTGTGTGTATGACATGTGTGCATATGTGTATGTAGACACATGTGTGCACATTCCTTAAAAAATAGTGCACAGCAGAGTCCAAGGACTACATTCTGAAAGGTTTTCATGCATTTAGGAGTTTCTGCCCATCAGAGGCGTGTAGAAATTGATTTACTTATGTCTTAATTATATTTTAACTAAATGATAAAGCTCACTCCCCATTTATCCTTTGCACCTCTCACTCATCTAGAATGAGAGTGCACGTGCGCACGCTCAGCTCCACACCACAGGTAACGCGGCCTCCTGGAGCTGCTTGAGCCCTTCCAGACACTGAGCTGTGTGTCCCCAGTTGTTTGAAGATGTTCTTGTCCGGAACTCTTCCTCCATGGTGCTCCTGGGCCCTCTCTCCAGGATGAGATTCACTTTCAAGCAGCAGTGGCCCAAACTGGTGACATCTCAGAGGCTTTGTTCCAGATTGTATTAATCAGGGCCGTCCAGAGAGAGAATTGACAGGTGTGCGTATGCGTGTGCGTGTGTGTGTGTGAAAGAGAGAGATTGAGAGTGGTACTGAGAGCATGAGAGAAAGATTTATTTTAAGGAGTTGGTTCACATGACTGAGGAGTCTGCTGGCTGGTCTGCCATCACAGGCCAGGCCGTCATACGCAGGTCGTCTGAGGCAAAATTTCCTTCTGAAGGAGGTCAGTCTTTTTTTAAGACCTTCAAATAATTGTACGAGACCTACCCACATTATCAAGGGGTGCTCTGCTTTACCCTAAGTCTTCTGATTTAAATGCTAATGTAATTCCAGTAATACCTTCACAGAAGCCTGTGGAATAACACTAGACCAAACTTCTGAGCACAGCAGCCCAGCTAAGTTGACAGGTAAAAATAATCATCAAGCTGATCCTATTCAGTGCCCCACCCCACAGCTGGGCTGAAGGGGAGGTGCCTGATCTTGCTGGCTGTGAGGATGGGGGTGGGGGCTGACTCCCCAAGCAGGCAAGGCTGTGGCTTGTTCCTAGAGCCCTGGGGCCAGTGTAGCCTGGATGAAGGACCTCTTCTCTTGCATATCTGGTGGCCCTGGGAGTGGTTCTGGCCCCATATGAGCTGACTGCCCTTGCTGACCTGTGGCCTGACTGGGGACACTGCTTCATTCTTATCACTGCTGGCCCACACTTAGGCTGGAGAGATGTCCTGTGCCTCTGGGGGTGATGCTTGTGCCCTCCCTACAGAGAATGCTTCCTTTCCTGACGTGGTGACTGAGATCTTTATTAACTGACAGCCTGGGCCCTCATCTTCCTGGTATTTACTTTTTCTGGGGAAAAAAAGCATGCAGGTTGTGGTTTTGCCCCCCTGTCCATGAGCCGCTGACTTTGGCCTCCTGTCCGTCTGGCACCCTCTTATCGGGCCTCTTGGCCATCCTGTTAATTTGATGATAATCTAGGTGAAACGGAAGAAAAGCAGTGTGGTTTCCTGTGCAGGCTTGTCCGGGCCTAATGTCTGTGCAGAGTAGGACTGACCTGCTTGGTGGCTGACTAGATGAGAGCAGAGAAGCATGAAGCTTGCCCAGGGTGGATGAAGAAGGAGGTGGCTCTGTTTCTGTCCGTTACATTTAAGGTGGTAGATGGGTGGGTGGGTGTGTGGGTGGATAGATGGATGGTGGGGTGCCAGCGCTATCACCCCAGGTTGGGCGAACTTGGCATGTCTCAGGGCTTCCCAGGTGGATGAGGCTCTCAAAGCAAAGCCACAGGGAGCTGCAAGGTCTTCCGCGGTGTGCAGTGGCCGCTGCCTACCCTTTGGCCCCCACGGTTTCCTGTGAAGCCTCCAGACTCAACAGTTTTGAGAAAAGCAAGCCCTCTGGGAGGTGTCTGAGTTTATGGCTGCCCTAGTATTCATTGTGACCTGGTTCCTCCTCTGAGGATGCCTTTTTGGGGGCCCTAAGCCTGACCTCTCCCACCGGGAAGGGTGGCTTCTGATGGTGGGCTGCCTTGGGAAAGGCTGTGGGGCTGGTGCTGACACCCCCAGGGACTGCTTCTCTAGGAATGCCTTTTAGACTTCCCAGGGTAGCCTGGTGGGCTTCCCAGGCCTCCGCCACCTGGAGCCCATGGGGGTTCATCAGCAGGGGTAGATCTGAGACAGACCCCTGTGTCAGCCCCAGCCCAGTGTTGGAAAGTCTGACCATGAGGGCCATGCCAGTGACTTTTTATTTCTTTAAGGGACACGTCTGTCAGAGAGTGGCTTGGGAAAGAGTTGCATGATAATTTTCCATGTTTTCAGCCCCGTCCTCGGTCATGCTGTTCTTGGAATCATAAAGCTTGAAAAAAGATCGTAAAGTGTGTGCAGTTTTTTGCAAAATGGTCCCTGTGTTTGAAGCATGGGTTCTGTCAGGAGGGTGAATGACTGGAGGCCCAGCTATAGAGAAAGTGAAACTCACAGAAACCCAGTTTAGAGAAGCTGTTCACTTGGTTCTGTGATCTGAAAGGAAAGTTTCTAGAAATTAAGAATTTGGAGACTTCAAATCACCTGTCTTTTATTTGTATAGCATAATCTTTGTGTTGTTCTCCTTTGGAGTAAAATGTCAGATTTCTTGATTCAACCCCAAGCCTGAGGTAGTGCTGAATGCCTACACAGAGGTGCTAAAGGAATCAGAGCGTGTTGGTGGTGGTGTTCAGTGGGCCAGGCGTCTAGAAACCACATTTTGGACATTGGAGGAGTTGGCTTCCCCCACTGCCTTTGAGACTCATCCAGGTTGCTGCATTATTGCCAGCTTGGTTCCTTTTCACTGCTGAGCAGTAGCCCTTCCATCCATCCTTTGCTGGAAGTGACTGCCGCAAACATCTGTGTGCAGGTTTCTCTCTGAACGTTTGGTTTTGCTTCCTGAGGATAAATACCCAGGTTGCGGTCACTAGGTCACATGTAAGTGTGTTTAACTTTATTAGAAACTGCCACACTGTTTTCCAGAATAGTCCTACCATTTCAAATTTACAACAATATGATTTTACCAGGCCCAGCACCATGCTCTGCACCCTCACCTGCTCTTGGCATCACTAGTTGTTTTAGCCATTCTAGCCAGTGTCCAACTTGCTTCATGTGGTTTTAATTTGCATATTCCTTGTGTTTCACTGTGGTGAGTGTCATTATGTTGAACATCTTTTTTGTTTCTTGGCCACCTGTATATATGTCCTCTTCTGTGAAGTGTCTGTGCAAGTCTTCTTCTGCTCTTGGTTTGAGTTGAGTTCCTCTTGAGGTTTGAGAGTTCTTTATATGTTCTGAATACAAGTTTATTTTGTCAGGTATGCGATTTGCAGATATTTTCTCCCAGTCTGTGGCTTGTCTTTCATTCTCTTAACAAGATCCTGTGCAGCAAGATATTTTAATCACAATGAAGTTCAATTCATTACTTTACCAAATGTGGATAAAGATTGCATGGAAAGATGACTCATTTTATGTTCTTGATTTTATGTTCCTGTGACTTTGCTAAATTCACTTGTTCATTCTGAGAATATTTTTTTGGGAGGAGTGTAGATTTCATGCAATGATCTACATAGGCAATCTTGCTAGATGTGAAAAGGCTGTTTTACTTCCTCCTTACCAACCCAGTGCCTTTTTTGTCTCTCCTGCCTCACTCGCTAACCAGTGCAGTGTCAAACAGAGGCAGCAAGAGGTGACATCCTGGTCTGGCCTTGGTCCGAGGAGATAGTGTCCTCTCTCCACTCCTGATTATCATGAGAACTGCAGGCTTCCTCTTAGATGTCTTTTGTCAGATTGGGGTGGTGGGGGGTATTCTTTGACTCCTAGTTTGCTGAGAGGTTCTTTTTTTTTAAATCATAGTTAGGTGCTGACTTTTTTCAAATGCTTTTTCTACATAAATGGATTTTTAATTTTTTCTTCTGTAGACGTTTAATACATGGTGGATTATGCTGAAAGGTTTTTGCATATCAGCCCTGTCTTGCTTTCTGGGATAACATTATGCAATCACTTTACAAGGTCTTGGTTGATTATGGATTCCATATATGACTGTGGTTCCAACAAGGTCCACCATAGAGCTAAGGTGTCTGTAAGCTATGCCATCTAGCTTTGTGTAATTACGTTCTATGAAATCCACAAGCCCTCAGAATCACCTAATGACACATTTCTCAGAATATGTTCCTCCCATTAAGAGACACATGACTGTCTGTGTGTGTGTGTGTGTGTGTGTGTGTGTATATTGATGAGTTTAGTTGCTAATATTTTGCTGAGAATTTTTGCACCTCTGTTCTTGAGGACTGTTGGTCTGTAGTCTTGTGCTGTTTTTGCTTTCAGGGTAACAATGGCCTCTAAGTTGAGAGAGATTTTTTCCTCTTCTCTTTGTGGAAGAGAGAGTGTAGATTTCTTAAATGTTGTATAGACTTTGGTAAAATCATCTCTGCCTATAGATGTCTTTTTTAGGTTGTTTATTTTGTTAAATCGAGGTCACTTAGATTTTAGACATGATATAGTTTTGAATGTGCAGGCTCACTCTTCATCAAATATATAACACACCATGCCCACCACTATATGCCTAGTATTCTCCACTACTGTTCCCTGGACCCCTCTGCCCTTTGCTCCCACCCCCCTCACTCTTTCTCTCATAACCTCAGTTCTGTTGTTATTGTCCACGGTTGGTTTTAGTTTTGTTTTGCCTGTTCATTTGCTTTGTTTCTTGATATTCCACTTATGAGTGAGATAACCAGCCATTTGTCTTTTTCCTTCTAGCTTATTTCCCTCTAACTCCATCCATGTTGTTACAACTGGCAGATCTCATCTTTTTTTAATAGCTGAATATCATTCCATTGTGCATCCATGTCACTCTTCTTTATCCACTTATCTGTTAATGAGCACTTAGGTTGTTTCCTTTTCTTGGCTTTTGTAAGTAGTGCTGCAGTGAACATACGTGTGTATATAGCTCATCAAATTAGTGTTTTCACATTCTTCAGATAGATACGTAGAAGTGGAATTTTTTAAATCATGGTATATTTGTTTTTAACTTTTTGAGGAATCTTCAGTTTTCCAAGTGGGTGACACCAATTTACATTCCCAGCAGAAATGTACAAAGTTTCCCTTTTCTCCACACCCTCACAAACGCTTGTTTCTCGTCTTTTTGATATAGGCCATTCTCACAAGTGTGATGTAATATCACATTGAGGTTTTGATTTCTAGTTCTCTAATACTAAGTGTTAATGAACATTTTTTATGTGCCTTTTGACTTTCTCTGTGTCTTCTCTGGAGAAGTGTCCATTCAGATATCGTGTCCTTTGATTGGTTGGTTGGTTGTTGTTGAACTGTATGAGTTCTGCATGTGTCTTGGATATTAACTCCTTGTCAGATGTATGTTGTCTGCATATCTTCTCCTGTTCAGTTGGCTGTTATTTTGTTGTGGTGGTCGTTTCCCTGCTGTGCAGCGCTTTCTAGTTTGATGCAGTCCCATTTATTTTTGTTTTTCTCTCTTGATTGAGTCAAGTCCCAAAAGCCTGCTCTAAGGCCTCTGTCATGGAACATACTGCCTGTGTTTTCGTCTATGTATTTTATGGTTTCTAGTCTTACATCCAAGTCCCTGATCCATTTTGAGTTAGTTTTTATGTATGGTGTTAGAAACATCTAGTTTTGTTCTTTTGCGTGTGGCCATCCAGTTTTCCCAACGCCATTTGTTGGAAAGGCTTTCCTTTCTCTGTTGTATGCACTTTACTTCTTTGTTGTCAATTAACTGTCCATATAATGTATGAGTTTATTTCTGGGGATTCAGTCCTTTTCCACTGATCTGTGTGTCTGCTTTTATTCTAATGCTGTACTGTCTTGATCGCTATTACTTTGTATTGTAACTTGAAATCCCGGAGTGTTATATCTATCTCCACTTGTTCTTTTTACCTTCATGATTGCTTTGGCTATTCAGGATCTTTTGTGATTCCATACAAATTAAAAAATTTTTTGTTCTGTTTCCTTGAAAAATTCCAGTAAACTTTTGATAGGGATTGCGTTACATCTGTATATTGCTTTAGATAAGATGGCCATTTTAACATTGTTAAGTCTTCCCATTCATGAGTGTGGAATAATTTTTCCCTTTTTATATCTTCCTTTCTTACTTTAATAACATCTTGTAGTTTGCTTTGTATAGGTCTTTCACCTCTTTTGTTAAATCTATTCCAAAGAATTTAATTCTTTTTACTATTATAAATGAGATTGTTTTCTTAACCTTTTTTATCTAGCTCATTATGTGCATAAAAATGCAACAGATTTTTTAATAATTTTGTAGCCTAGCTCTTTACTGTATTCAGTAATTCTTTGAGTTTATTGTTGATGTTTTTAGTGACAATTTTACTTCTTTTCCAATTTGGAGTCCTTTTGTATCTTTTTCTTGCCCTGTCTAGGATTTCCAGTACTGTGGCGAGAGTGTACATCCTTGTCTTGTTCCTCATCTTAGAGGAAAGGAAATGTTTATAATTTTTCACCTTTGAGTATGAGGTTGACTGTGGGTTCCTCATATTTGGCCTTTATTATGTTGAGATATGTTCCTTTTACCCCTCTTTTAGGTGGAAATTTTTTTTGTCATAAATGCGTACTTGTCTTGTCAAATGTTTCTATCTGTTGATATGATCATATGATGTTTGCAAATGTTCCCTGTTCAGTTTTTGGAAATATGAAAGAATAAATAGGTATTAATCCTTCTCTGAAGATTTGATAAGATGCACTAGTAAAGCTGTCTAGTCCTGGGCTTTTATTTGGGGGGAAGTTTTTGATCACCTCTTCAGTTTCCTTGCTTGTGATCGTTGTTCAGGTTTTCACTTTCTTCCTGTTTGAGTCTTGCTAGGCTGTGTGATTCTAGACACCTGCCCACATCCTCCAGGTTGTTCAGTTGATTGCCATGTGGACAGTCATAGCAGTTTCTTATTATACTTTGTATTGCTGAGGTATCCCTTGTATATATTCCTGTTCTTCCTCATTTGGTACACATGTATTAATACAAGTTATATCTGCTAGCTAAATTGACCCCTTAATCATTATATAATATCCACCCCTGTCTCTTGGTACCATTTTTAGTTGTAAGTCTATTTTATCTGATACAAGTATGGCTGCACCTTTTATGAGGTTACAGTTTGATTGGGAAATTGTCTTCAAACTGTTGATTTGTCTGTGTTTGTCTTTAGTGACTAGATGGGTTTCCTTTGCAGCAGAAAGTTGGTTTTTGTTCTTTATTCCATCGAGCCACCCTGCGCCTTTTGATTGGTGAGTTCAGTCTGCTGCTTCTCTGTGTGGTTTCTTTATACTCTGTAGAAACAGCTTTAGTATTTCATGTAAGGTGGTTTAATCATATTGAATTCCTTTACTTTTGTTTTTCTGTAAATCTCTTTATTACCCTTTCAATTACATGTGTTAAGAAGACAGGAGCATATTTTTGATTCAAAGTTATTTTCTTTCAGCACTTTGAATATATCATGACATCCCCTTAGACCTGTAAAGTTTCTACTGAGAAAGTCACAGTCTTCTGGGGGCTTCCTTGGGTATAACTCATTTTTCTCTAGCTGCTTTTAAGGTTTTCTCCTTTGATTTTTTTTCTTATTTTAATTTCATTGTGTCTTGGTGTTTGCCTGTTTATGTGTCTTTTGTTTGGAGCTCTTTGAGATTCCTGAGTTTTATTCCCTGGGTTAGGGAAGTTCTCCAGCTATTATTGCATCAAATATATCTGCCCTCTCCTCTCTTCTCCTTCTGGGACCCCTATGATGTGAATGTTGTTCCTCTTGGTGTTATCCCGTATGTTCTTGTGCTATCTTTGTTTCTTTTAACTGTTTTTTTGTCTTTGTTGATCTACCTACCACTGCCGTATATTTTAGCTCACTGATTTGACTGCAGACCTCTTCCAGTCTACTGTTGAGCCCTCTATTGTGTTCTTTAGCTCAGCTATTATATTCTTTAGCTCCAAGAATTATGTTTGGAACTGCCTCATAATTTCTCTGTCATTGCTTTATTTCTCATTTTTTTTTCATCTGTCATTCTGATTTTAGTGAATATCATTAAGATTGTTGCTTTAAAATCTTCAGGTATTTTATTTCTGTTGTATTTAGATTTTTCCCTAGAGTTTTCCCCATGACTTGTCCTGTTCAATTGGCTGTTATTTTGCCCATGACTTGGAGTATATTACTTTCTTTTGTTTGATACTCTATTTCTATGGATTAAGCTCTTGATTTAATGGCCTTGTGTTAGGCTATCAAGTTGCACAGTATAGGCCTAGGGTGATGACCTGGATGCTGGGGTTTCTGTTGCTGTGTAGGCTGCAGTCTCTGCACCAGCTGGAATGATGGACCTCCAGAGCCAGCACCGGGAGGAACCCGAGAGCCCAGTCTTCAGATCAAGTCAGGGCAGGGGATCTAAAGAATTTCATCAGAGCTTTTTCCAGAAGTCTTGTGGTATAACTGAGCTGTGATCTTTCTAGTTCTTCAAGCAAATGTTCCCTCAGAATCACAGGCACTAAAGGAGAGACACAAGAGGGAGGCCTGGAGGTGTGGTGTATGCTAGGCCACAGCTCCAACAGAGACCCCTGGTAAGAAGGGGTTGGGTGACCCTGGGGACTGCGGGAGCCAGTTATGGCAAAGTATCCTCTGTCTCCACATCTCCCACCATCTCTTAGTCCTTTAGTTGTGCTGCAGCCCTAGCCCCAGAAAGGAGACACATTCAACAAGCCCTGGGCCCCAGCAGGAGGGAGCTCTAGCTTTGGGGGCCTGAAGGCTTTAGGGTATGATCAACCAGCAGAATATACTAAGCTTGTTTAGCAGCTGCCACAGGTTGGGGAGGAGCTGCTGGTTCGCAGACTATTGATCTTCCTTCATAGAGCTGCACAGTAGTGCCCAGGTGCTGGGGCCTCAGGCCCTGCTGTCTGTTTGCTACCTTGGGTGAATGCTTCCCCTGCAGCCTGAGAACTGTAACCGTGAGAGCGAGCTGTCAGGTACCACAGTGCTGCTGCTGATGGAGGTGTGAGGTGTTTCCCCTTCTGGGCCTGGCTTCAGTGTGGGGTCCACCATCGCCTGCATTGCACTGACAGAAGAGCGCCGCAGAGGATATCCAGCAGGTCCCTGTCCACAGGAAGCCATTCCTCTTTTTGATACCTCGTGCTTAAGTTTTGAGTTAAACAGGTTCAGTCAGGTCTGTACAGACTTCATCTCTCAGTCCCCCCACTCCCCTCCCTGTCCTGCTCCCCACAACCCTAGTGTTCAACAAAAGAAAGCCATTTGTTTTCTACACCAGAATGGACATACTTTCTTCTCAGGTGCAGTTTTCAGGTGCCAGCCCAACCCTTGTGAGAGTGAGCCCTTGAGCCCTAGAGGGAGGCTTTGTGGCTCTGGTGCCTCCCAACCAGAAGGTCTCAGTGCCTGCTGGTGTTCATACTGAGATAGTGTCTCAGCTTTTCCTACCTTTTCCAGTGTCTGCTGTCCTGTTTTTTTGTTTTTTTTTTTGTGGAGACATGGGGCTCTTAGTTCTCCATTCTTGGTTTGAGGCTGTCATTCTTAAATAGATGCATTTTGCTGTGTCTGCAAGCAGGATGAAAACTTGAGATCTTACCAGTCTGCCATCTTGGAATCCTTTTTCAGGCTTTTGACTAAGATTTTATTTTGTTTTGGTTCTTGCAGTATTGTTCGGGCCAGCTATTTCATCTTAAGTGTGTTTTGGCAATTTGTGGCCATTGGATTATTTTCTTTGCATTGTTGATTCCACGTGCACAGTGTTGCTTTATATTTTCCCTTATCTTATCAGTGTCTGTGGGTTGAGGTGATAACACCTCTCTTCTGACGTTGTAAACTGGGGGTGTGTAACAGCTCATGTCGGGCGTGCAGTCGTTGCTTGGATGGGGCCTAGCCAAAGGACGCACCCAGCTCTGGAGGCCTGACTCCTGGGTTCATGAGGTATCCCTGGGGAGCAGCAAATGAGCAGGTTAGGAGGAGCATTAAGTCTTTCAAGCCATTGTCTTCACATGCCTCCACCGTGTCCGGTTACCACTAAGTCGTATTTTCATTCAGGCTCTCCTGTCAGGAGATTCCACGCTGGTCATGCTGCTTAAGGACAGGGTTCGAAGTAATGTGTGTTCTGACTTGTTTATGGTTAATCTATTTCCAGTCAAGGCGGGAGTGGCTGGGTTGACAACCCTTACTAGCTAATGCCTAATGTAGTGGTGTGTGTTAACCCGAGGTTCAAACCCAGGCTGGTTGGTGGTGGGTCTTTATTTGGTGGACCTGGGATCGAAGATGTCTGAGGTGTTGTCCTCCTCCATCTTCAGTTCTAAAATGGATGTTTTACGGATGACAGAGTGTGGTTTTGGGTTCCTGTCCTAGTCTATTTGGGCTGTAGTAACAAGATAGCACAGACTGATGGTTTATAAACATTTATTTCTCATAGTTCCAGATGCTGTACGTCTGCAATCAGGGTGCACGGTTGAGTGAGAGCCTCTTCCAACTTAAAGACTTTCACCAGTGTCCTCACGTGGAGGAAGAGGGGTGGTAAGGGTGATTTCTGGAGTCTCCTTTTTGAGGAATCTAAACCCATTTGTGGAGGCCCCTACCTATGACCTAATCACCTCCCAAAGATCCCACCTTGTAATCATGGGGGTTTACCCTTCAGCATACGAACCCTGAGAAGCACAGGTACTCAGACCATAGCTGTTCCTGACCCAGATACTCAGGTATTGTCGCCACCTCCTATGTGAGGAAAAGGGTCATAGTTGTTTAGTGATTCTTTAGGCAAGATTAATTTTTGTTTCATTTAATTAAAAAATCTGTGTCACTCTGGGCTTTAGGAGAGGGATTTGGGAGAAGGAAATTAGCTTTTGCCAGCCAGCGGGGTTGGGAACACCTCTTGCAGGTGGAGAGAAGGATCATCCTTTGTGGGCTCTGTTGCATTTGTGGCCCCACTTCTGTTTGCAGGAGCATTTTCAGCTGTAACAACTGAGCAAAAACCCAGTTAATTAGTTTCTTTCTGGGAGGTTGGTGACATTTTAGTTTCTGTTCTGATTGCTTATGAAAGTTTAACAAAATCTTCCTGGAACATGTCTTCTGCAGCTTATGTCTTAGAACCTTCCAGTTACATAGTAACTAGAAACCAAAGATGAATCTTTCAGAAGTTCTGGCAATTGTAATGGAGTCAGGATCTCATCACATGAACCCAGCAAAGAGCCTTGTGACCTACAGTTGCCTCCCTGGACTTCACCAAGAAGAGAACTTCCCCGAAGCCTGAGAGCTGCAGACACTTCTGTATGACTCTGTGCGGGGACCAATGACACAGGCTCTGATCACAGTAGAAAGGGAGTAGGTGGCTCTGGCAGTAGTTAGTGAGTGCCTATGACCAGCCCTGGCCTCCAGATGGACCTCACCCCAGCTGGCCTCCAGCAGACAAAATCCAGGTCCTCATGACGACATTGTGTGTTGAATATAAAGGACCTCACTGGGTCTCTGGGTAGCCTCTTGGTCAGCTTGTGTCCCAGGAATGGCAGTCATATTGGTTCTTGCAAGGCCTGTGACGTCGGTATGTCTGAGTAGGTGTGCACATACTGGACACAGATCACAGGTGTGGAACCCCGGGGACACTGTGTAGCTTTCTAGAGCTTTTGCTCAAAGGAGGAGCAGGCCCAGGCAGTATCCCCTCTCTCTGAACTTACAGGTTCTTAGAGATGTTCCAGGAACCATGGAAATAAGTCTTGATTGGCAGAAAGAAAAGGAGTTTTCTGCAAGGGAATTGTCATGACCATACCATAATTTCAAGTGTGTGTAGACTCATATCCATGCCATTGTCATGTTTTTCTGTCTGAGAAAGGGGGCATCTTTTTTTCCATTCCCATCATTCAGTATTTATGTGCCTGGCCCTGGTGCATGTTCTGAGCACAGGTAGGGTAGGGAGGGAATGCTGACAGTCCCTTGGGACCTGACTCTGCCGAGACCTCAGTTTCTTTCTGTGTCAGGAGCAGACCTCCACCTGGCCCTGCCCCATCCCTTTACCACCCGCTCTTCTTCCAGAAACACATACATGCCCACCCTGAACCGCCTCCTGGGTCCAAGCCCCCTTGCTGCCTCAGCCTAGCAGCCCCTCCCCCTCTTTCTACTTGGGCTTTGATGGGCCCACCCTTTGAATGGAACACTGGGGCCTTTGACTGTCTGGTATGCTCCGTGTATTGTGCACATCAATAGCCATGCAAATAATCTTTGTCTGGAGATGTGCAAATGAATGTACAGTAGTGGACAGTTGGCTCCCTCCCATGGAGAAAGTCAGTTTTGTTGGAAATTCCTTTCAGTATTTCTTAGTTTTTTTTACTGAGCTGAAGCTTGTGTCACATAAAGTGAACAAATTAGGGTGTTGAGTACCCTCACAAGGGTGACCACCACCTCTATCTGATTCCAAGGTATTTTAGCACCCCAAAAGGAAACCCCGTGTCCATTGGCAGTTATCCTTTGGTTCTTTGACCTCCTTTGAAGGGGCCATGTTATCTCATTGGTTCCTTCATGAGTAATGAGTTAATTAACATTTTTAGCACAACCACCCTTGACTGAGCCACCAGCCCTGCTCCCTGGCAGTGCCCGTTCTCCAGGGGGCCTGGGCCCTTCTCCTACCTGTCCTCAATGACCTGGGTTCCTTTTAGAATCAAGACCTGGCTCTGGAGGGAGGTGAACACTTCATGTGTGCACTTTATAGTCTTGTGTCCGGGGTGAAAACGAGGCATCTTTCCTGCTGGGGCTCTTTCATCAATGAATGGAGGCATGAATGATCTTGTGCCGGTGCCTGTGGAAACTGCCAGATGTTTACAATTATGGAAAGGCCATAGTGCCAAGGACAGAAATACATCCAAAAAAGGAAAGAAAGCAGTCCCTTGTAATTTTCTGCTGACAAGCTGGCTGAGTCCTAGTTGTCAGCATCAGATGAGCAGAGAGCAGGACCCTCACTGAGGAAAGCTCCCAGCCCCTGGGGTGATGGCAGACTAGACCTGACCTGTGTATGTACTGGGCTTTTGTACTTCCCTGTCCCCCTGCTCCCCTGCCCACAGCAGCCCTAGAGAAGGAGGTGTGGTTTGGTTTAATGCAATTCTGTGAAGGTTAAACCAGCCTGAGTCATTCGCTGGCCCTCAGGAGCCCTTCACTGGACAGGACCAGCCAGAGTGAACCCTGTCCTCAGTGGCCATGCAGGGAAGGACCTCAACCTTGCTTCCTGAGCTGCAGAGGCTGGCAAGGTGTGCTACCCCCACTTAGGGATGAGAATTCTCCCTTTCTCTTCCAGACTGGTCATTCTGGTTGGGGCTAGAGGACCCAGAGCACCAGTCACAGCCCTACTGCTGGACCTTTGTACCTGCCACGGCCCCAGCATCCTGGCCACTGGAACCAGCCTCCAAACCAGGAAGGGATATGCAATCCCAGCATTCGCTTTCTCTTCTCACAGCATCTTTTCGAAATAACGCAATTTACAATGAAACTTAAAGTTGGCATCTCTAATTTACTTAAAGTTTAAAAAAAAAACCAAAAAAACGGTCATCATTCATCTGAGTGTAGGAAGGAACTGTCAACGTGTGGTTGGGGGTCCGTTTCCACTGGGTGAGGTAACAACCACACCCTCTACCTTAGAGCCACATTTCTGGTTCCAAAATCCAAAGGACACATTGAACCCTGAAACCTTACAGCTGCAGGAGAATGTGAAGATAGGGCCAGATGACTTTTGATGCTGCTAACTGGTGGTGTGTGGTCCATGTAAAGCCCAGGAACCCAGGTTAGAGAGCAGGGAAACCTTTGAAACAAATAAGTAAGTAAATAAGCTTCTTTCGTCTCTTCCCTCCTTCAGAATACTTCTTTCTCCTCCCCCTCTCTTTAAAAAACGAAGTCAACTTTTGTCCTTTGCTTTCATTGATTTCATTTGGTTTCTAAATACAGCCCAGAGATGTGACTGAAGAAACCATTTCTAAGTTGGTGACCAGTGTGAACTCGTGTATTCTTTCCCAGCTTGTGCATTAACAAGCAGAACAGTAGCAGCAAATAGGTAGTTGTGACATCTACCAGAGAAGAAGGTCAAGACCTGATTACAGAACAACTCTGTAGATCTTTGTTGAACACTTATAGGGGCAGATCCCTGTTTGTGAGGTGGACTGGATTGTCGTGTTGTGAAAGATGGGGCTTCAAGATTTTCAACTCAGAATGGGCCATTGACACGTTAGTAGCGGTTCTGGGTGCCTTTGTATTCAGGGTATTGCTTACTGGTGTGTGTGTGTGTTTTCAAGCAAAGGCGAAAAGTGCAGGCAGGAATAAAAGCAGGCAGGCAGGAAGAAGCATTTAATTTTGTTTTTATTTAGTTGTTCATGTTGGTCATTGGTTGTTCCCCTGGACCCGGGATGCAAACCCCCATGTACACCGGGGATGTACATGGACTATGCTCCTTCAGAGGCGGCTTACCAAACTGCTACTCCACCAGGGTGTGCCAACTTGTGGAATATCGGGGGATTTTTACTCCTTCGAATTTGGTACATTCCATCATCTTATAGAAAAATTTGTAAAGAAGACATGGCTGTCAAATTACGAGGTATGCCAGAGGAAAACACATGGTGTTGTTCTTATCAGCTGTGTCTCGTTGTGCTCACATCAGTGGGCAGAGGTGCAGAGTTCACTTCCCAGCAGAAGCCAGCATTTCTGGGTTTCCTCTCAGAAGTTAACTTCCGGTGACTGATCCTCATGTCTGTGAGTTATGGTAGCACTGTATCCATTGCTTCGCAGTGAAGTTAGCAAGAACCCAGCCTCTGTCCTCGTGAGAAGTGAAGTGTGCGCGTCTCCAGCACCTCGTGCAGAGTTCTGAGCCTTTGTCTGGCCGTGCGGGCAGGTCCTGAGTCGAGAGTGAGAGGATTCAGCAACCTGATCTGCAGTTTGGGTCTCAGCAAAGCCTTGGGAGCCTCCCTTTCTAACCCCAGCTGCTAGGAAAAGCGGTGCGCTGAAATCCATCCTGCCTTCCTCTTAGATTCAATCTGCTTGTTCACTTGTTACAGAAGAAACATGATCCCAGGGCCACCTGGGACTCCAGGGTTTATAAATGTGTGGGACACATGATTTTGATCCATTTGTCACTCTCCAGGGCAGGAGAAAAGTGTGGATGGATGCAGCATTGAGAAGGTCATTTCAGCAGCGCTCCTCACGTGCGGACACCTCTCCTGGGGGAGGGTCGTCGCCGTTGCCTCTTCACGGGCAGGGGCTCAGAGTTAGCAGCTGCGTGTTTTGTGTCCAGGAAGACGTCTGGGTGACAGCGGGCCCTACGGACCTCTGGTTCGTCCTCTTTTTGGCTTTTTGGGATGTTTCACTTGTACAGGGTCACCTCCTATGCCATAGGCTGCAGCATAGCCCAGGCGTGCAGTAGCTAAGCCATCCTGATGCTGGCACAATAAAAGCACCTAACAGTGTGTTTCTCAGCACACAGCCTGTCACGAAGCAACACATGACTCCTTTGGAGAGCATCTTGGGCCGAGACTGTGTGTGAATACCTGTCTTTACTGCTCACTGCTACCCACAGCTAGGATGGACCTTCAGAAGAGTCCCTGGCGTCTCTCGTGTGGCTTTCTCGAACAGGCACGGCGGGGAGGATCTCCCTCGGCCTCACCGCCTTGTGCCCTCCCGTTGTTTTCTAGTTGATTTTGGAGGGAGTAGGGCAGCTTGCTCTCATTTGCATGGTCTGATAAGCAGGGAGGTGGGCGGTAGATCTTACACGTCTGGTTACTGTGCTTTTAGAAAAGAGACCCTTCAGCATCCAGGACAGCAGTAAGTGGGGCAAGAGCGCCACCTCCAAACAGATGACTAGCACTTGTAGGTGGTAGGAGTGATGCCACCAGGGACGTCTGTCACTGCAGGGGCATGGAAACGGGAGTCCTGGGTTCGGTACATAGCTGTGTGTCACACTCCAGATGACCTGGGGAGGCTTGCCCACATCCCGAAGGGAGCGTCGACTAAGCAGAGCATCGTGTGTGCTTTTAGATGTCTCAGAGGGCCGGTTCTGCACTGCATGCTGAATGCCAGCATGTTGGATTCCCTCTGCTGTTGCTTCCACGTCTTCTTGCCCAGGGGCCCCTAAGAGCAGTTGGGACATGGAGTGTCAGACATGCCCCCAAGCCAGCCTGTAAACTAGTCCCGGTTGACACTGGGCTGAGCTCGAGTGACCTCCTGAAACAGAAGTCTCAGCCGGACCACCGACTTTGGGTTTCCAGTTCTTTGTATTCACTTGTCAAACCTGGACTTAGAAGAGGTTTTTTAGAAAGGACTCCTGCAGTGGGCAGGGGCACTGCAGTCAGGAGCCATGTGGCCTTCAAATCAGCCAGCATCTTGAGGTTGAGGGAGCCTGGCTCCCTTTGTAGTGGGGCATGGACATGGAGGCAAGGGATGAAGGGTGGGCTGAGGAGATCACCCGGTGCCCTGGCCAGCCCGTTCTCGGGGGCCGTCCACATACTAAGGGTCTTGAGGGCAGGGGAAAGCTGTGAGGCAAAGCCTGGTAAGAAGCACTTTGTGTCTGTTGAGCTGTGGGACAGGCACTGGTTTCTGATGAAGGACAGGGTGGAACAGGTCTGTGTCTGGCTTTGCCCCGGGTGAACAGGGGTCCGTTCCGTGAGCGATCTAAGTCTGTGCAATGAGCCCTTCTAGAACTGAGGGGCAAGGGTTCCTGCCCCACTGACCACAGGACCAGACAAATCATGAGTGTCCAAGTGCTGCTAGGTCCTGGCTGGTCCTTGGTTGAGGTGTCGCTGCCTGGGCTGTACTCCAGCCACCTGGGTCCTGAGACGCCAGCTGGGCTGTGCTCCCAGGCCTGCATCATTCACGCCTTTCCACAGGGACCTGCTGTGGGGACATCTGAGTGGGCGGTGGCAATGAGAAGGACCCACAGCGCCCGAGCAACCCTGGCACAGAAGGCCGTGTGGAGTTCCTGCAGTGACATCTCACTCACACCTGTACTGCCCTGCACAGGAGCTCCTGGGGGCTTCGGTTTGGTGGTGGGGCACACACCCACAACCAGGATGGGCGCCCCACTGCCCCCGCACAGGGTTTGGTTAGTCGTTGTTTCACACTTCTCTCCGGTGGAGTTCCTGTGACGTTTGTGAGCCTGCCCTGCTCTTAAGGTTGTTAAAAACCCTCACCAATGCCAACTTTTTTGGTTTCTTCTCTTTTTTTCTCTCTCATTGACCTGCCTCTTCCTCCTCTTTTCTTCTGATTTTGGCTCCTAAGTCTGTACATTGTTTGACAACTCAGATGTTGAAATGCTAAGCTCAAACACATTTTCTTACTACATCAAGGTTCTAAATTAGGGCCCATTTGGAAGCCTTTTGCAAACATGACAGACAAACTTGGTTTCATTGTGCTTTGCAGATGCTGTATTTTTCAAATTGAGGGTTTGTAGCAGGTATTTCTGTGCCATTTTTCTAAAAGCCTGTGTTCACTTTGTAATTAAGGTATGAACATTTGTGTTCTAGACGTAGTGCTATTACACACTAGTCTTGCAGAAACATGAGTTTTGTATCCACGGGGAAACCAGCCAACTGGCCGAACTCACTTCATGGCAGCCTTTGCTGTTTGTAGTGGAACTGAACTGCAGCGTCCCTGAAGTGTGCGTGTTTGTCCTGCTTATTTGGACTTTATTGTCATCCACTTGTATCCAGAGGCTGAGGAGGGTTATGGACGGAATGAGGGAGGAAAGGTGAAGCTCTCCTTTTGTGTTCATGGAGGAGACTGCATCTGGTCTCACCTGTCCTATCCCTGTTTGGAGAGGGAGAGAAAGAGAGAGAAGAGATCCTGACTCACCTGCTAAGATGGTCCTTTTCTGACTGTTTCAGACTCCCACCACCAGGCAGCAGGAAGAAGCCTCCGCACTGTGGAGCTGTTGGAGGCCACCAATCATCAGGTATGGGCCGCACTCCCCTTGCTGACAGTGCTGCTTTCAACAACTAGCTCCTGAAAAGGGCCATACGCTTTGCCTCTCTGTCGGCAGCTGTGTGTCTGACACGCCTGGCACCTGCAGATGACTGGGAAGCAGAGCAGGAAAGGGGGCTCAGGAAGCTCAGGCAACTGCCGAGTCCTGTGTCTCTCAAGGGGTCCATGGAGGACAGTGGCATCTTGAGGGTCACGGCAGGAAAAGGGCCCGGAGAGAGGACTCTGGGGTGCCTCCTGAGGGCGGGCTGCTAGTGGTTGGTGCTGGCTTCCCCAGTAGGGCCAGGGCTGTAGAACGAACTTGATACATCTGACTGGTGCCAGCCCAGAGCCTTTGCTTCTGTTGCTCCCCTTTGTGGTATCGGAGCCCTTCCAGGGAGGCACAAGCTCCGGTCCTCTTGTCTCACACTCTGTGGCCAGACCTAATGTGGTGTCTGACACTCTGCTAGAACATCCCAAGCGCCTCCTTCTCCCCGAGTGGGACTGTCTTCCATGGGCACAGCTCTTATTTCCAAGTTGACTCACTCTGAGTCATGAGAGAAGGGCTTCAAAGGAACCTTTCTGTTTGTTTCAGCTGGGACTAGCAGCCTAGAAGAATCAACCTCTAGAAGATCTGGTAAAGGGACCAGGACCCACTTTCCAATTCCTAGCAGCCCTGAATGGGTCAGTGGTGGGGGTGCCAGGGCAGTATCAGTCACTTCCAGAGCTGGACAGGGAGCATGGCCACCTCAGGCCACTGCTGCATGTGGCCTGTCCCAAGAGACCTGGGCCAAAGGTCGTGCAGACGTGTTGGTTAGAGGGAGTCCTTATACAGGGCTTCTGTTTTCAGCGTGTGGATAGTGAAGTCAACACCTCTTCTCCAGAGAGCCTGTGCACTGACAGAACCCTTTTCAGGAAGAGGGTGTCCTTGTTTGGTCCTCCTACCCCCAGCCCAGGAGCTCCCCTCATGTTAGGGATCTCCCCCTCCTGCCCCCAACTTTAGCTTTCAGTGATACTCTGCTTGCAAAAACTTAAGGGGAATTCTTAGGAAGATTGGAATCTATTCTAGAACTCGCATTGAAGTGGAACTCTTGAGAGACTCGTTTTTTTTTTTAATTTAAAAAAAATTTTTTGTAAAGGAGAGGTACTGTCAGGAATGAAGGTGAGCAGGCAGGCAGGAAATGAGAGGAGGAAGAAGCATCTTTATTTTTATTTAGTTGTTCACACTGGTTGCTTCCCCTGGGCCTGGGACTTGAACTCAGGAGTATGTGGTTGCTTCTTTAGAGGCAACTGACCCAACTGCTGTTCCCCCAGGACCTCACTTTCACTTTGAATGATTCTTGCAGGAGCTTTGTCTATGTGGTTCTTTCTATGGGGACAGGACAAGTGTCTCCTTCTTCTTACTGCTGGCCCCATTTGCCTATGATGAGGGTTCCTGGGATGCTCTGAGGAGTGAATTTAACCCTGAGTTTGTGTGTCCTCCCCATGAGAGCAGCGCCCAGGCAGTCTCAGAGGTATAGAAAACCTGGGGAGGCCTACCCAGGGCCATGGTCTGCTGGGCACTTCCCCAACGCACAGAGCAGGGTAGGTATGATGAGAACTTCAGTGCGGAAGTGAATTAGTTGGAGTCTTGTTAGTGCTGCCTGGCTTTTAGATTTTCATTTTTTTCTACCCCCTGGTAGTTTGCAACAATTTCATAGTTTTAACAGTTGTGCAGTGCACATGCCACCCAGCTGTTCAGGTAGCAGCATGTCCCTGGGAGCAGACTGCTCCAGGGGCACAAGAGGGTGCACCAGTCTGTAGGAGGTACACTTTGTTTTTTAGCCAGTGGTGTTCAGTGTCTTACAGAGCTGGGTGGGGACTGGAGCGCTCACGAAGCCATGCTGAAAAGAGAGTGAAGGCCTTCTGCAAGTGTCAGGGGCCCAGGAAGGTCTCTCTCGTCCTTAGGCTGCAGCCCTGTGGCCCAGCCATTGAGGGAATCAGAGTGCTGGGACCACTGATCCCGACTTATAGCATGTGGTCCTCAGATGGGGTCAAGGAGCTGGCCCCGAGATGGACAGAGGGCTACTGTCCAGGAACTCTGTCCACCATGGTTGCTCAATTCTGACTTTATCAGGTCCATTGACGCTGACCTTTTGTATAGTCAGCCGTGCCTGGAGTGCACTGGCGCCTACCTCAGAACTGCACGTGGCGGGGACGGCCTGTCCTGTTCAGGCTTCAGTTCCTTGCTGTCCTGTGTCTGTGTCAGGGCACCGAGCGCTCCAAGCGGGCTGGTCAGAGCCCAGTGGTGCTGGGAGCATGAGTCCACGGCACGGTTTGGAGACCTTCACACAAAGTGACAGGAGAGTGTCCTGCATGTGACCAAATTACACGGAAGTCGTTGTGCCTTACATATGTATTGGGTTAAAGAGAAAATATTTTGAAAGCCAGCTTCACCTGTTTGCTTTTATTCCCTCAACGTGCCTTCTAGGAGCATCTGAGTCACACATATGGCTCAATGTGCAGAGCACCTGCTGTTTCTGTTGGAAGCACAGATCCAGACTCTTCTTTGGTGCCCTCTGTGCTTAAGTCCCCTGTCATCAGGTCCAAGGCACCGATTTGTGGCAGATACATCTGGCTCTGAGAACGTTTCTGAGCTAGCTCTGAGCACTGTTGCTTTTGCATTTCTGCAGGCAGTTCTGAAGTCCCAGATGACAGTCCCAGCATCTCACCAACTCTGTGGTGCGTGGTGCTGCCCAGCTGCCTGGGTCCTGGGGGCCTCACAGGGCTGGGTCAGAGAAACAGGTTCCTTGTTCAGGTTACATCTTCCTGCACAAGGAACCCAGCACCCTACTTTGGTGAGCATGCCCCACAGGATCCCCGTTGTCCAGGCTTCTGTCCCGTTTTCTGGAGATGCATCTCCAGCTGATTCCCTTGCACCTGTACCTGCCACACACTGAGTTGCACACCGCGCTCGTGTGTTGGGTTGCCTTTGACGTGGCTCTGCCCGCTTGGGTGGTGGGAGGGACCACCGCTTAACCTCTGCTGCCCTGGACATGCAGCTGCATGGCACATGGCTGGCGAGCACACAGGCCTTCCACATCTGGCCGGCTATTTATAGCCCACAAAGACCCATTGTTCTCAGAAAAGAGTAGGCATGTGTCGATGCTGTCATGCACAGGGGTGAAATCAGTGAAAGGAACTTTTATTAAAGACTTTCTGTTGCACCAGCATGTCTCCATTGCATGTGCGGGCCTCGGGGCTCCCGCCTGCTCCGTGGCTGTTGTGCAGGCTGAGCCCGGCGCTGGCTGCCGCCTCGGGATGGTGTGGCTGCCCCGGGACACTGGGGAGGGACAGGCTCCTCTGGAATGCCTCGCTGCACAGTGTACTGGACCTCCATGCTGGGCCCACACGCTCCGGGCCCTACTGTGGAAGAAGCATCCCAGTGTCAGGGAAGTCAGGCCACAAATGGGGTCAGTAAGTCAGATGACGATGACGCGAAGGTGAGAAGTGAGTGGCCCCTCCAGGCAGAGGGAGCAGCTGCTTCAAAGGCCCAGGCAGGAATATGCCTCATGTCTGGGCACTCGGGAGGGCAGGCAGGCTCGGCAGTGTTCAGGGATGCCCAGGCAGGAGCTGAGGGTTGGGACTGGACCACAGCTTCTGGGAGGCTGTTCATGGAGGGACGAGGTCAGGGCTCTGCGAGGAGGCGGTGAGGTGTGGAGAGTGGGCTGTGGGCTAGGATGCAGGGATGGAGCGTGGCCCAGTTGGTGTTCATTTGAATGTAGGGCCTGGTGGGATCCGAGATGGGACAGACTGTGCTGAGCTTTGGGCCCAAACAACTTGGAAGAGGGAGGGTCAGCTCTACCAGCGTCTAAGAGGCATTTCAACCCCGGCAGGCAGTGGGTATGGATTGGGGACATGGATGTTTGGAGGGGAGGAGGCCACTGGAGCCTCTCCCTGGATATGGGGAGTTGTCGGAGGACAAGCCCAAAGAGAGGGTCCTCTGGAGCCGGGACTAAGGTCTTCTTGGAGCGGGGCACCCTGTAATGCCCCTCATTCACCCCTCAGCCATGCCCTCCCTGAGGATGCAGGATGGGCCAGCCCTGGGGCCTCTTAACTGGAGTCACTGCACATGGGCAGAGGCGGGAAGGTACACTCAGCAGCGGACACCACGCTGCTTGTGGGGTGAGATGGTTCTGGACAGATGCAAGTGTCTGGCTTCGGGAAAGGGGAGGTCATGGGTGGTGTGCAGGCCATGAGTTTGGGGTCCACCCTGTGGAGGCCTGCAGGGCCAGGAGTGCTTAGTGCTGCGGCATTTCTGGTGGTGGCTGGGAGTGTGGCTGCAGGGCCCTGTGTGCCCTGCCACGTGTGGGAGGGGTGTTTTAGTACTCTGCCAGAGCGGTTTGGGAGCAGGAGGGGCTGGAGGAGACAGGCTGCCTCTCCTGTCCAGGTGAGGCGCATGGACCTTCCTACCTTGATCCCGTCTCTTTGCTGCCTCCTAAGAAAGGCACAGCTGTCCAGGATCCTGGGTGACCCAGACCTGTGAGTCAGAGGGGCTGCTCATGTTCGTAGGAAGCCTAGGAACCCACTGTCCTCACTATAAACTGAGGGGCCAGGCTGTTTTCATTCTGGAATGAGGCTCTGTGTGTGTTCCTTCTTCTCTGGCCATACTGGGCGTGGGGGTGGGAGGTGGGTGTTTTATTGCAGTGTCCTCTGTGAGCCAGGTCCTGCTCAGAGCTGTTCATTCTGGTGCTTTGTTTCTTATAATGAGCTCAAGAATGACCCCCAAGAAGTCAGGTCCTAATCCCTGGGTTGTGACCTTATCTGGAAGTAGTTTCTTTGCAGATGTGACTTAGCTGTGGATCTTGAGATGGGGGGTTAGTCCTGGAGGGCTCTAATGCCATCACAAATGTTCTTACGAGGGAAATGGGGGAAATTTGAAAGACAAGAGAAGGTGCTGTGAAGATGGAGGCAGAAATGAGAGAGATGGTGTGATGGTTAATTTTGTGTCAACTTGACAGGTCCTAGTTGCTTGGATACCTGTCAAGCAGGATTCTGGGTTTGTCTTGAGGGTGTTTCTGGGTGAGATTAACTTTTGGATCAGTGGACTCTGTAAAGAAAATTACCCTTCCCATGTGGGCACACCTTGTCCCATCAGTTGATGACCTGGCCAGAGCAGAAGGGTGGAGGAGGGGAGGTTTGTCTCCAGACCTCAAATTTGGGCCTGATTGGGCACTTAAGCCATTGGCGCTCCTGAATCTTCAGTTTGCTGACTGCGTACGTTGTCAGCCTCCATGAGCGTACATCTGATTATCCATTTTAACAAGTCTCTCTCTTTCTGTATACACATCCTATCACTTGTCTGTGGATAGCCCCAAGTAACACAGTGGCCACAAACCACCAATACTGGAGGCACTGGAAGCTGGAAAAGGCAAGGAAGGACTCTCCCCTTGAGCCTCAAGGGAGTGTGGCCTTGCTGACACCGTGGTTTCAGCCAGTGAAATGGATTTCAGATGTTTATGTCTCCAGAGCCGAGAGAGAGGAGGTTTCTGTTGTTCTAAGTCACTCCGTTTAGGGAAATTTGTCAGCGTGGCACAAGAAAAGAATAGTCAGTGTAATCAGCACGATGCGCTGGGCCCTTACTCAGCGTGTGGATTTCAGGCAGTGGAACCGCTGGGTCAGGGTGTGTCTTTATCTGGTAGATCTTGCCGGATCAGCTTCCTGTAAGGATGTGTGTGTGTCCTGACCCCAGTGTGCTCTCAGCAGTGGGCTGTAGGGCTCTTTCTGAAGCTGTCAGTTTGGGGTCAGAATGCAGCTCTGTGCTTCACGAATGCCCCTCCGAATGCTGGATCCTTTAGGTTCTTGCTCAGAGTTCCCTAGCAGTTTGCATTTCTCCTATGAAATAGTAGCGTCCAATGCATAAGGCACTAAAAGGAGAACAGGTCTGTCATGGGACAGTGAAAAGATACCCCCACAATGGCTCAGCTGTGCTTGGGGACATGCACAGTGGGCTTCCTCTGGGTGTGGGTGCCTCACATGGGGGTGAGTGTGCCCTTTCTCTAGCTCCCCTTGCCTGACACTGGCTGCCCTCAAGCACTCAGATCTGGGTACTGACCGGTTCTGCAGGCAACGGCAGTGACCTGTGTGCCCCAGCTGCCCTCTGCGTTCTCACTCCAGGGTGCTGCCCAAGATGGGCGGGCCCCATCCACACTGGGAGCTGGTGAGGTCATGGCCTGTGCTTGCCCTCTGGTGGCCCTGGCCCTGCCCATGCTGCAGGTGGAGGTGTGACTGGAGCTACAGGTGCCTGACCCACACAGATGACAGCTACAAAGTCACAGGAGGAAGCCAGACTCTGAGGGGGGTGGAGGTAGTGCTGCAGCTGGGTATCTCCTCCTGTGCAGGTCTCTGGCAGCTACTGCTTGTCCCGCCCCTCGTGGGTGGCAATCTAGTGGGTGGGGGCCTGATTGTACTTTGCAATGCTGGCTTATTTGTCACCTGTGTGACTGGAGGCTCTGTGGGAATAACCAAATCACAGCCCTTCTGCTCCCAGGGCAGCTGCAGGTGAGCAGGAGCCTGCATGGAGATGGAAGGATGGGGAGCAGAACCAGGGGAGGTGTCTGGAGGCCAGCTGTGTCCGCTGCAGAGAACCCTGTCTTTAGCGTGCATTAAGGCAATAAGGTTATCTGTACCTGAGTGCCGGAGCGTGGAGGGCTCTGGAGGCCTTTCAGAGGGTGTGACTCCCCTGGGTTGGGGATGTATCAGGACCTAGTCTGCAGGTGAACTGCTCTGTCTCCTCCCCAGGAAGGTTGTGGGGGCCAGGCTGAGTACCGTGGCTGCTGTAGAGCCGGCTAGTACTGACCCCAGAGCTGCAGGGATCACCTGAGTGTGAGTTTGACAGGAGATCTCACTCCTCTTCTCTGAGATTCTGCAGACCCTTGACTCGTGTGGCGAGGTCTAGCACACCTGGCACCACTCTCTATACTCACCACATGTCGGGGCTTGGAAACAGCTGGGCTGGACGGGAGGGGACCTTAGTCATGCACACATGATGGACTGGGTGGCCATGAACTACAAGGATGGGGCTTGTGCCAATACACAGGACACATGACCAATGGGGAAGAGACCTAAATACAGTCACAGGACAGGCCACTGCCAGCCCTGCTCAGCTGCTTCTCTGTCCCCCAGGTAGCATTTCCCTGTGTAGGTGATCATGGCTGACCCCGTGGCCAACCTCTAGCCCCCCACCTTCGTGGTGGGGCTGGGTGTTGCACGACTGGTAAGAGGTCACAACTCAGCAGGTTTAGACCAGGCTCATTAGGGATGCTGGAAACAGCATGAGACTGGAGGCCAGAGTGGCAGGGAGCCAGGCATCCCTGTGTGCATGAAGCAGGCCCACTGCAGGTAGTCAGCGGCACTGCATTCAGGATCCTGCAGCCTTGAGGAGCCCTCTGGCAGGGATGGGGAGGGACTTCCACTTCCCCAGCCTCTAGGCTTCCCGACTCCTCTCTTAGCTGGAGCGTCCTGATGCACAGCCCGGGGCCCTGTGGCCAGAGTGCAGGGTTTCCCTTCCATATCAGCTCTCTGGCCACAGGGTGTCCTGGCTGTTCCCAGGAGTGCCGGGTTCTCCCCTCACCCCTACACGTCAGCCACCAAGGGCACCCTCTGCATCCTTCAACACAACCCAGGCCATTCTGGGTCATGTGCCCCGATCCTCAGAAGAGAGAGCACACTGTTTCATGTCACCTTGGGACACCTTTGATGTGCTGCTCACTGGGAAACTCAGATTTCCCTCTTCGATGACCCGTCCACCACACAGACCCCCTGAAGTCCCCCGACAATGGCTCATCCATCACAGAGACCCTGAGATAACCCCAGCGGCTCATCTGCCACACAGATTATAAAGACTCCTAGAGTCCACTGCCTCAAAATATACCTTTAAAACTCCAACATCCTTTGTCTCTTGTGAATGAGTGTTTATGAGGCCTGTGTGGCAGGCAGCTTTCACCTCACCATGGGAATGGGAAGGATTCCTGTTCTCCAGTTTCATGGCACCAGCTCTGTCACTGGCTGAGGGTCACAGTCACCTGGCTCCCTTGCCAAGGCTCCTTGGACTTGTGATGAGAGTCATCACAAGGCCCTGCAGGTGCTCGAAGTCGTCCCTAGACCAGACCTGGTGCCCACCCCCACCTCCTGTGCTGTCCTGCGTCCAGTTCTCCCGCTGTTGGTCTCGGAGCCGACACTGCTCAGAGCACTATCCACAAAGTCTGGCCTAGGAGGTGTGAGAGGTTCCTGGAGTCAGGGTCTATGTGTCCATGTCCTACTACCCACTCAGGCTGCCCCGTACTCTGTTAGGAGAGGCTATCACTTAGAGGGACGAGAGCCCGGCCTTGCAGCCCTCTGGGCTGTGGACTTTAGGGTACTGGAGATTTGAGATAGCGGCCAGCCCCAACCTTCCTATGACCCAAACTCAAGCCTCGATGTGTGTGGGATCACTTTTGTCTCCAAAGCATGGTCTGGCTTCCTCAGCACCAGACACATCAGCCGGACCCTCAGCCTGTAGCCGCCATCCCCACAGGTGACACCAGGAGTTCTCACTGTCCTGCCAGCACCCACTGTCACTAGCACGAATGTTCCAAGCCGGTGTCCCTGTTTCTGTTTCCATGAGATCTGGAGGCCTGGAGCCTGTGAGTGCGGGGACATGGTCAGGTCAGTGCTGGGTGGGAATCAGAAGCTGAGGTCTGGAGGCTGACTCCGTGGTGCAGACTGGGGACAAACCTCCCTGCCCACTGCCCGTCTCCTGTGTTCTCACCGTGTGGTAAATACAAAAGCCCTCGGGCCATCATCACCCCTGTGCTCCTGCAGACCCCTTAGGGCAGGAAGGATAGCCGGTGCCCACCCATCCTCACAGACACTACGACCGTCCCTGGGGAGGACGCGCTGGGCAGTCAGTGGGCACTTGCTTCCCAGGTTGGTCTTATTCCTCCCGGCATGCCCTGCCCGGGTGCCAGAGTGCGTTGACGTCACCACCTCATTCTCTTTTGCCATCATTGCACCACTGGGCACCTCAGCTCCTGTGTTGGGGCCGGACACTGACGGCTGGGGACTGTTGGCTGCCTGGTGCCCTAGAGCTGGGCTGTCAGGCTGTGCTGGGATTTTCACGTGTCTGCCTCTTGGGACCCTGCTTCCCAGTGATGGGCAGGGTTGTCAGGATCCTGGAGCCCCACCCCACCCCACCCCACCCCACCCACCTCCGAGGCACTGGTGACCTCCATGACCAGGGGCCCCCAGGGCCCTCTCTGCACAGCTATAAGGCACTTTTCTCCTGGAGAACAGGGCCCTTCCTCAGGCCGCACCCCTGAATGAACTCTCACAGGAGAACAATTGGGCCACATCGCACACAGCCTGCCATTCAGGGATGAGAATGGGACCAGCGTGTCCCACGCCCGGGGGACTCACTGTGGGCCTTGTCCCACTGCTGAACGGCGCCTTGTGGTGCCTGAGTGGGCCCAGCTATCCACCAGCCATCCATCACCCATTCCTAGAGACCCCCTCAGTGCCAGAGCAGGCACCCTCAACGGCAGAAGTCCCCGTGAGGACAGGGCAGCCAGCCATACGTGTCCCGAGTGCTGTGGTCCGTAGCTGCATGGGGTCAGGGAGCCAGCTGGAATGCAGCCCTGAGAGGTGAGGCCACGGGCTGGGAGGGGCTTGTCTCACTAGAGGCTGAGTGAGGTCCAAGGCCCTGCTCTTTTTGTTTTTCCCTTTTGACAGATGGTAGCTTTTAAATTTTCCGGTATAAAATTCCCAGAGGGTCCCCAAACAACTGGGCACAAGAATGAGTTCACATCCATTGAATTTCTCTTCAGAGTGATTTTTGTGTGTGATGGTGTCCCCTCTGATAACAGGTGCCCGCCCTTCAGCTCTCATCTCATTAGTGCACGATGCTGGCATAGAGGCTGGCAGGTGGCTCCTCTTTTCCATTTCAAGGCTCAGTTGAGTGGTTGTGAGCTGAGTAAGCTTCCTTCTCTGCCCCCACCCAAAGTGACCAGGAGCCCAGTACCCAGCCTGTCCTGAGGAGACTGCCCAGAGGGCCAGTGCAGGTTCTGGGCTATGATTTCCAACAGATGCGCCCCTGGCTGGGGCTGCTCCTCGGCCTCTTTCCTGGGCAGCTCATGTGGGCACAGGGTGGGGAGAACTTCACTGTCTGATGTGATCTATTGCTTGGCTTCTCTCTTCACCACATGTTCTCTAGGAAGAGGACCAGCCACCTGACAGTGTGACCAGGTTGCTCCCAGGTTGGCTGTCCGGGAGCAGGTTGTGGGTAGGGTGTGCGGCCCCTGGGACTGTCTGAGGCCAGGCGGCAGCTCTGGTAAAGCAGGCATTGCTGCAGCCCAGGGGCTCTGCTGAAGTGTTGTTCTGTGCAGTGAGGTGCACACAGGGGCCATGTCCAGGACATCCCGAGTCTGTGGACGTCAGAGAACTGGGCAGAGTACCATCCCTGGGGGTGGGCTGGGGGACCTCCTCAGTGCATGCTTGGGAAGCTTCCCCACGTTTGGGGCCTCAGAGAGCCCAGCCTTGGAGGGAACTCCCAGATGGACTGGCTCTCAGCTTTATTTAGGACTAGTTCTGAGTAGGGGTGCTTGTAATCCTTTCCAAATTGGGGTAAAATTTGCATTTGAATGACCAATCAAGCCAGATTGCCCTGGAATGTGCAGTGCCCTGGTTGTTTTCTAGTTCCCTTAGCAGTCATTTGCATTTTTATGCAACTGGCATTCTTTAAATTACTACCTGAAGAGCGCCTTCATCCAGACTCCCAGCATGAGCTTTCCTCCTCTTGTGTCCCCAGGTGCCCTGGGGTGTCCAGCAGCAGACGCTACCCCCTCCTGTGTGGTAGCAGCAGTGTGGCTTTGAGCGCCCAGCCCTCAGAGGGTTCCACAGATTTTGTCTGGATTTCTCAGCATTGGAAAGGATATGTTAGTTACTTCTAAGCTTCAAAAAAAATGGAGAGACCTTCTAAAATTCTTTTTGTTTTCCTAGGGAAAAAAAAAAAATCAAGAGCTATCCCCTTACTGAGTTATATTGCTGAGTGACAGTGAGGGTCTGCTGGGGTCTGTGGATGCTGAATAATGACCCCAAAGCCATCCACATCCTAATCCCTGTAACCTGTTGAATGCCTCAGTTTATGCTGAAGGGAGGTGCAGGTGGGATTGCACTGTGATACGGGAAGGGAGATGATCCTGAATTGTCTGGGTGGGCCCTAAATGTAATTTCAAATTTCTTAAGACAGAAAGTGCAGAGGCAGAGAGAGAGAAGATGCTGTGATGCCGAGGGGGAGGAAGAACTTCTCTGGTCCTGGTTTAGTCAGCGGGCTTGTGAATTAAACTGAGAAATGACAGATAAACAGGAGAAAGGCGTACATATATTAATATTGTTCTGCACAGGGGGCTTCAGTCAAAGAAGTAAAAACACAAAGAAGCAGTTAGACTTGGGGCTTGTATGTCACTTCCGCTGCGATAAATTATGGAGAAGTGACCACACACAGGAGGGGCCCCTGGGGGCAGTAAACTGGGACAGCAATGGGGATGCTTGGGGTAGGGAAGGGATGTTTAGTAAAGTCTGTTATGCAGTTTTGTCTGCAACACTCACAAAGGGAAAGTCACAGGCTGCGTTTAGATAGAAATGGGAGGGCAGGGACTCTCCTGTGATCTTGCCTTTAACTCAGAATTATCTTTATGCCAGAGGTGCATCTTTGGTCATTTCTGCCCCCTCTGTAACTTTAAGGACAGAGGAAGGGGCCACAAACCAAGGAATGCAGACATCTCTAGAAGGTAGAAAAGCAAGGAAACAGTCTCCCTTTGAGCCTCCAGAAGGAAGGCAGCCAACTCTTGAACCTTAGCATAGTGAGGCCCACGTCAGACTTGTGGCCTCCAGAACTGTTGAGGTAAGAAATGTATGTTAAGCCGCTAAGATTGTGGTGATTTTGCATAGCAGTGATAGGAAACCAATCCAGGTTCCTTCAGATGTGGCCTTGTAGCAGGCCAGGGGCTAGGCTGGGGCCCTTAGTAGGGGGGTTCTTTGGCACTGGTAATAGAAATTAGTCAAGGCCACACCTTAGACAACAACTTTATTGGAAGTGAAAATTTGAGGTATGAGTGGGGAGGAGAGAGAGGACCCACATGTGTAAGGAATTCAGACCATGAAGAGCCCAGAGCTGCTCTTGTCTGCAGCTTAGGGGAAGGGTTAGTTGATGGTAGCTGGTTAGCAAGATAAAATCTCTTGCTAGCTTACCTCCTGCAGTGACGTGAGCATTTTTTGTTGTTGTTGTTAAGGAAGGCTGCAGGCAGGAATGAAGGCTAGCTGAGACAGGCAGGCCGGAAGAGAGAGAGAAAGAAGCATCCCATTTATTTCACTTAGTTGTTCATCCCAGTTGTCACACACACACACACACACACACACACACACACACACACAGGTGTGCACACATAGAGGCACACTCACTGCTGCAGGCATGCTTGTGCATGTCCCACATGAAGGCATACTTGACACACATGCCACGGACACACACCCCACATGTGCACATACCACACAACGCAGACACAGCACACTCCACACACATGCACTGCCACGCAAACAGGGAACCGTAAGGGTAGAAGCCGAAGAGGGCTGTGCCCCAAGGGTCCCACACTCCTGGCTGTGTGGGGTACTTGGATGAAGAGCAAGAGGATGGCCAGCATTACCAGGTCATTCTGGAACTCACCCTGATAATGTGGACTAGAACCTGTCCTCCCCTGCTGGCCAGGTCTCTGTTCCCCAACTTGACATGAAGCACCTGCAGGGGATACAGGACCTGGAAAGCAGAAGTGGACGAGGTGGCACAGTCACATTTTAAAAGCACAGTAACGCTGTCACCTGACACACTTAGGCAGCTTCTATCAGAAACCACAGGGCAGGAGTGCTGGGAGCTGGGGACCGTGGGCACCCACACAGGGCACAGAGACAGGGAGCTTGATGGCAGTTCTCCCATGGGAGATGGTGTGACAGAGCCTCCACTGAAGGCAGCATTGCCACAGGACCCCATCACCTCAGGCGAGTGCGGAGACAAGGGGCAGCAGGGTCCTGCAGAGATGTGTACACACCTGTGTGTGGCAGGTCTGTGGTTTGGGCAACCGGTGCCCCTGAGTTGTGGGCAGGGACCACGCAGCCTGCAGTGCAGGATGTTCAGAAGGCCTGTGTTTGGGGCCCTCGACTTCATGCTCACCTCCCGGTGAAGAGTGGAGTAACATGATGGTCATGTCAGCTTCTTGCACACAGAGAAGTGGACGGTCACGCCGCTTCAGGGAGCTTCCAAGGCAGCGCCAAGTGCCAGTAGCCCCCCTGGAATCTTTGGCTGCTGCTGACATAGCCCTTCTGCCGGCCAGTGGCACTGACGGGACCTCTGCCACTGAGAACACATGCAGCACCATGGCATGGAGCAGGCAGGGGTCCCTTCCAGGGGTTTGGGTTTCAAGCGAGTCACACCTCAGCAGGGGACCCAGTAATGACCCTGACAGTATCAGCCTGACTGCCCATGCATCGGCCAGGTCCATCCCCCAGGCATCAGGAAGCCTCTCTGAGGGAGAGGGTTCGCGGCCAAGGGCTGAGGTTAGCCAGGCTCCAGAAGTGTGAAGGCTTCGACAGATGGTGCTGCCTGCCTCCTGGACTAAGGCTCTTTCACCAGATCTCCCACCATACACTGCAGGCTGACAGTGACCTGAAAAGTATGCTTTGTACGTCTGCATGTGTGCATGTCTGTGTATACTTGCGTGTGTGCGTTTGTGTGTACGTTTGTGAGTATGTGCATTTTGACCATCCTGTTTTAAGTTCCCCCTAAAAATGCTTCTGTCTAGCACCCTGGCAGCTTAGTGGTAGACTTCACTGGAAAAAGTCCACGTGCATCCAGGGACTCTGGCTCAGGCCGTGGGGCAGGGCAGGTGGGGTGGCATGTGTGCATGTGTGGTGTGCAGGTGATGTGCGCTTGTGTGCCGCATGGCACGCGCTCCTTGTGCACGACCCTTTGTGTTTGTTGTTGACTGGAGCTGCCGTCCTCTTGTCAGTGTGCAGAGGGGTGTGCAGACAGTGTCCATGTGACTTTGAGGAGGGGACGTGCAAGCTCTTGCTGGGAAGGGTTCAGGGCTCTAGGAGGGGAGGTGCCCGAGAAGCTGCTGGGACATCTGACCTGGATGAACAAGAGCCCTGTCCTGAGTCCTTCCCTTGCCTGAGTGGCAGTCACAGTCACTGTGGGAACTGGTGGCACTACGATTCCTTGTGGTGGGTACGCACTGTCCTTGAGGAGAGGGAGAGGAATAAGCTGAGAGTCACAGGGACTTGGGGACTGAGAACAACCAAGCCATGTGGAGCCATGGAGGGGCGCTAGATGGGGACCCACGTGCACTCTGTCTCCTAGTCTGACTTGGGAGAGTCCATCGATTACCAAGTGAAGGCAGGTGTCCAGGCAGCCACAACTGAACACCCCTGCCCCAGAGGCCAGGAGTGAGGCCGGACCCAGGCTGGGAAGACAGCACTTTCCCTTGGTGCATGGTACATGACAGGGATCTGCCTGGCCTGGCCTTCACTGGCTACTGGGTGTGATCCTGACCACTCTCCTGCCCTCGGGTGGCTTGGCTTCACTCTCTGCTTTGGGATGCAAGTGTTGGGTGGCTCTGTAGGCTGTGATACTCATACAGCAACCCTGTCCTCAGGTGCCCTCAGGTGAGCGGTACCACCTGCAAGGTGAAGTGAGAGTCAGAGCCATCCACCCAGAGGTGTGAGAACCAGGTGGATGTCGTCAGGCTTCAAGGACAAGTTCATCTCCTCTCTGATCAGCTATTTGGGGAAAAGTCACATGGAAAGAGTAAAATGTGGAAATTGGCAGGACCAGACAGCTGCAATTTGCAATCCAGTTCGGGGCTTACTGGTAAACGACCCAAGCCTTCCTGCAGTGGGTTTTAATAAAGTTTCTAACACGAGTATGTAGCCTCTACTGTGCGGTCGTGCTAAAAACAGCTCCTGTGTAGTTTGAGCTCAACTCCATCCTGTAGCTCAGAATCTGAGGGCAGAGGGCTCTCAGTGGCTCGGGTCACACAACTGGTCTGGAGCCCAGACTGGTGCACATGAGATAAGCAGACGGGGCGGAGATGGGCAGGCAGGACAACACAGGCGAGGGGTGAAGATGTAACCAGAGTTGTGCCAGGAATCGGCTGAGGGACAGAAAGACAGCAGGCAGTGCGGGAGCGGATGCCACTTGTAGTCCTTCTAGGTGTGAGCTCTGTGGCTGTTTTCATGCAGGAAGGAGCTTACAATTAAATGCTGTTTAATTGTCTCCTCTTTGCATTTAATAACATATTGAATCCGCCATACCTCTTAATAAGCATGGACTCAGCAGTCTGCGATGCTTGCATCTGTGCTGTAATTTTATTTATTTGCCAGTTTCCCAACAGGTGCAGATTTTGACGTGGAGGTAAGCGTCCCCAGCTGACATCCTTCTGAATGTGGGGGATTGCTGAGACGGAGGGACAAGCTTGGTAGAACTTGTCAGACTCCTCCAGGCGGCCAGGCAGTCTCCACCCTCAGCAGCGAGGATCACTTTCTCGGGTCCTCCTCTGGGAGGTGGGACACGTGTGCCCTGCTGCTCCTCAGGTGCCAGCTTATGCCCTGGTTGGGGGACTTTGCAGCTGAGTGCAGACGTCCCCTGCAGGCACTTGAGGGATCTGGCATGATGCACTCAGTAGGCTTTTTTTTTTTATTTATTTTTCATTGTAGTAATTATTCAACACATCAAAACAATTGTCTGTGTAGAGGTTCCGCATTTCCCAGCCCAGTTGGCTTTTGAGTGTAGACAAAGGTGGCCCCGGGGGTCTCACAGGGTGGGTCCAGGGAGGATGGGGCGCGCTGGGCCAGGCTTTGAGTTTCCGGTCTGCAAGTTGGGAGACTGTTGTGAAAAAAAATTCTTCCTACTTCTGAAATTTTGTGATGTCCATCCTCACTACCCAGTAATGCCCTAGGCCCACTGTGACTGAAATGTTTCTAGGACCTTCCGTGTCACTCTGTGGGCTGTGGGTGACTAGCTGACCAGGCCTGGAACCTGTCCCCAGCTGTCAGGCTGGTGATCACCTCTGGCTGGATACAGGTCAGTGCTCCCCTCTGACCACGTGTCAGGATGAGGCAGTGACTTTGGAGACTTGGATTCAAGTTTTTAGTTGCAGAATTTTGCACGAGGTTTATTGTTATTTGAGTTTTCAGAATACGCCCATCCGAGACAGCCTGACACCAGACAGAAAGCTGGGCTCTTCTGAGTATGAAAGTAGTGGCTCTTCATTTTGCTGGTGGATTTCACTTTGTGTGCTTATTTCTTTTCATTTATATGCTTTTTGGGAAAAGCTGCACAGCAGGCATTCTTGAGTAACCTAATTAGCAGCGTAGGTTTGCTGGAAGCCCGTTTCCCAGACTTCCCTGAGGGCAGCAGCTCCTGGCAGCCAGGACACACTGGGCAGCCTGGAGAGCCAGGCGCAGCTCTGACATCAGAACTCTCCCTGATGAGGTGCCTGCTAGACTCTAGACTTGGCAAGACTGAGAGTTTGATGAGAAATTGCATTCAAGGGAGCTCAAAGAGAGCCAGAAGTGCTTACTAGCTCAACATGACCCCCAGGTCAGCGTCTCAGAGAGAGTGGAGGAACAGCTTTCTGCCCTGAGGAGCAGCGAGCTGGGAGAGATGCCAAGTGTAGACATGGATCCCAGTGTCCGTTATGGATTCTGGACATTTCCATAGCTCGGTGTTCTTATCTGCAGAATAGGAATGATGGCGGTGATGATTCATTGATGACTGATAATGATGGTGGTGGTGGTGGTGATGGAGGTGATGGAGGTGGTGGTCCCTGACCCAGTTGTATAAAAAAATCCCTTAGAGAAGCCAGTATATCCCTGGTGTCACTTATGAACGGACTCATTTATTCCCTAGCTCCCCAGAAGGACTGGGAAATCACTCCCTTCGATGCTATTCCTTCATCTCTGACAGACGCGGAGTAGCTGAGACTAAGGACAGCAGAAGAGTGAGGAGTGGCTGCTGGAAGGTGGGGAGCCGGCCCACAGCCGGCAGCCTCTGTGGGTGGCCCCCTGGCTATCAAGGCAGTGTGGCACACTGCTTCTACTTCTCCCTGGGGCCCTGCTCCCTACCTTTTCTGTGACTGGAAGGTCTCCAGATGCCCCACAGGTCTTTCTGCAGGAGGCGGGTGGGGCAGGCGTAGCTGGCCCTGGGGAGACCTCAAGAGAGGCCGATAGGGTGGAGGACCAGCATTCTGTTCTTGTGGCTCCCTGCTGTCAGTGGTGTCCAGTCTTGTTTCCGCCCTCCTGGGAGGAGGCTCTTCCTCTTCAGGGGATGACCACCCTGTGCCTGGGGGCAGGATAGCAGTCAGCGTCATTGGGGTGCCTGTGTGTTCTGAGGTGTGAACTAGGGCAGGACTTGCATGGAGTCTCCCCTTCCACAGCATGCCCCTGCAGGTGCTCTGCAGGGACCCCGGTGGGAAGGGAAGGGCGGAGTTGCATGGCTTCGTGTTCACTGGAAGGCCAGCACCGTGCCTCGCCCAGCCTCAGGCTGGTGCTGACGGTGGCTCCAGGAAGCAAGCTGACACACTGGCATTTCTGTTACCCTGATGCTGTCCTCCCACCTGGGAGAGAGGGTGTGCTCGAGCTGGGGGGATGGGGTGACCGGGGGGCCAGGAGTGCCCTCAGCTCTGCTTGGTGGGCCTGTGTGGACAGCACACCACACACCAGGTCCAGATCTGCAGGAATAAAGCCTCCACACCATGACCTTGCACAGCGCAGAGCTGTCTGATGTGCACACATCCTCATTTTCCGTCAACCGAATACATACAGCGATTAGGAAACGGATTGGTCAAGCGTAATTACCCACCTTCCCTCAGCCTTTCAGAACTACGTGTCTCCCCGACAACCCCGACCAAAAAAAAAAAAAAAAAAGTCCCGGAGTGGGAAGACTCAGATCTGGGAGTGAATCTGTCCCTGTGTCCTTTCCCTGTGCTCCAGCATCTGTGAGGTGGTTGCGTGTGTGCTGCGTCTTAGAGGCCTGTCCCTGGCAGGGGCCTGGCATGACCACAGCCTGTTCTGGGCCAGTCAAGATGCTGTCCTCCAGAAGCAGGGTGACAGAACCCTTATGGGGACCAGAGGAGAGGCTTGGATGATTTGGTGTAAGAATGTTCTAGCACCTCTTTCAGACTTTCTCAGTTGACTTGGTTCCCAGGATTTGTGAGGCTCAGCCTCCACCCCTCCCCCAGGGTAGGCCAGCAGTCCCGAGTGGAGGGGTCTGCTCAGGGCGGCAGGAGGTAGACACCAGGACCAGGTAAACCTTGGCTAGAGTTTTCCCACCTGAATGATGACCATGTGATAATACTCCAGCTTGCTTTTCTGTGTCACATATTCTGAATCATGTGGAAGGTGATACTCCACTCAGAAAGGGAAAGCCTTACCTCCCATGGAATTGTCCACCCCATTGGAGGGACAGGGCCTTCCCAGGGTTGTAAGACCACTAGGCCAGGTCTGGGGCAGGCTGCAGGTTAAAGGGATGAGGGACCCGCTGGCGACCTCTTGTGGAGGTGCTTGGTTACTTCCGAGGGTCACAACTTGGGCTCCACTGCATGCAGGACAGTGTGGCAGAAGTTACTCCCTGGCACTTTGCACCACCTTAAGGAACGTAGGTGTGTGGTTTTCCTAGTTACCACCCACCTGCAACCAACCTTCTATAGCAATGTGAGGTTAGACATGTGGCCTTTTGAGGCTGTGACTACAACTTTTCAGGCTATTCCCTCTCCTGCCACCTCTAGAGGGAGGTTGAAGAGCCAGCAGCTTGGCCTGATGCTTCATAACAGGAGCGAACCTCGAGAGAGGCTTGGTGAGAGGAGTGTCTCATCCCACTCTGATGGTGCTTCTGCTGAACTTGCCCCTGCTGGGTGTTTGACAAATAGAAAAGGGTGGAAATTTTGCTATTAACATGTACATAGATGGCTGGACAGTGTCTTAGCAGCAGATGAAACCCCGGTGCTCCCAGGCTGGGGACCTCAGTGTGAGTGAGAGTGGGTGGCCTTCACAGCCAGGTATGTGCCTGTGACTGTGTCTTGTTCAGTTTTCTGGGAAGATGGTGCACCTGCCCACAGCGGCCACTGGTGCCTCATGAATACTCTGTGGGCCGTGGTTGACATGTGGGTTTGAAACAGTGTTCATGGCTCTGCTGCAGGGGCTGAACTGACGTGGACTGAGCTGGCGTTCCTAGGGCCTTCTGGATGTGGGGTAGCAACCCATGAGTCCAAATAAAGGTCTGCATGCATAGGGTGTATGCAGAATGGTGAGCAGAACTCTGAAATCACTGACATGGGAAGTGACAGCCTGAGATGGTGGAGGCCCGTCTGCCTTGTGTCCTGCCAGGGGAAAGACGTGGTCCCTCATGGGGCTTTCGCTGGAGCGTGGATTTCCTGGTGGGTTTTGCCCCATTGAGAGCCAAGGCCCGACCCAGGAAAGGGGCCAGCTGCAAGGAAGGGGCCCTGCTCACTGAGTTGGATAAGTGTCTGAGGTCAAGCTCCCTGACTCATAATCCTGTTGTGTATTTTTACAAAATCACTTAAGATGAAGGCAGTGTTGTGGTTTGAGACATAAAAAAAGAAATCCACACTTGAACCTGGGATCACTGCAGCGCCTGGGCCTGACTCTCCTCCCTCAGTCAGAGAAAAGAGGCTCCCTCATCCTTCTGCAACTAGGGCCATGTTCAGACAGGATGAGGAGGGCTCCTGGTGACAGCACACGCCATCCTCCTGTGTCCACGTGGAGGACTGTGAGCACCTCAGGGTTCAGGATGGTAGACCAGATAGTGAAGACTGCACGTGACCTACACCCGGGTTCCAGATGGTTCTAAGTGGATTCTGAAGCTCCTCCCATGGGCTAGACACTCCTGTCTCTGCTGAGTTCTAGAGAAGGGCTCAGGGCAGGAGAACTTTTGGCTCTGCACTGAGAACGCTTCTCTGTGACTTTAGCCGTGCTCACCACATGGTGACTGCCCTGCTCCATGCCACGGCCAGTTCCGGAGATGAGGGCGTGCCAGCAGACCCACTGTGGGGGACTAGTTCCAGCTGTGCTCTAGATCATTTGATGCGTTCGTGAGTTTGTTTCTTCTCCATGACAGTACCTAAAGTTGATCTCCCCAGGACTCTGAAGAGTCTGGGATGACCAGGGGTGGGTGTTGTCACTGCTGCCACCAGAGGCAGAAGGAAGCCACATCATTGGTTCCCATCATTGTTGAGGAGTAACTGAGAGAATAGCTAGAGAGGTGGCGGGGCTGTGGAGTAACTGGAGGCTGAGGGCTGTCCCATGTTTCTGGTCACACAGCTGGGAGTGTAGCACCGTATCTGAACAGGGGCATGCAGACCTTAGAACCTGCATCTGATCACTTCCCTTCAGTGCCTTCCCTGTTAGGGGGAGAATAAACAGTCTAATGGAAGCATGTGACTGACTTGGGAGAGGTATACAAAATGTTCGTTTAGATGACTTGTGTTTTGCAGCAGAGGAGGTGTACCTCTTCAAAAATATTTAGCCAACTGGAAAAACTTAGCAGAGCAGAATGAAGTCAGTCGTGGAAATTAGACCTTTCCTGTGGGGGAAGCATACCTGTGACTGAAGAGTAAGCACATGATGCTTTCCTCAGAGCCTGTGGTGCCACCTGGACACGTTGGACAGAGCCTGTGACACCTAGTGGTATCCTCTGAATGACCCCTGAATCTGCAGGTACAACTTGGGACCTTCAAATAGGGTGGCTCTTGGTCAAGTTTTACTGTTGGTTAAAATGAGTTTTTGAAAATGGATTGTGAGTGGGAAATCCTCGACAGTCTGTCCCGTGTTTCCATGCCTGCTTGTGAAGTGCTGCACCTCCTGAAATATGCTTACAGATAGTGCACCTGGCAGAGACATGAGCGGTAAGGGATGTCTCACACGAGGTCCCCTCCTGTACGTGTGTTGGGCCCAGACGAGTTCCTGCTGTCCAGGGCTGCGAGCCCACCTCTCCCCCCGGCTGGGTGCTACTGTTCTCTGCACGAATGCTTCCCTCCTGTACTCTGAGTTTCCTGGGGAAGGAGGTCCAACAGGAACAACTGGAAATGTCATCACATCTGTCTGCTGTTGCTGGATGTGATGAAATCCATTAAATGAATTTCTAAAAGGAGCTCACATCTTAATAGTTATAACTTAGTTTTGGAAATTGTCAGAAGTGTTTTCTTCTCTGACTTTTTCTATATTTTCCAATTTTGTTTATATTTACTGCATCCTTTAATATAGGATTAAAACTTCTTAATAAGAAAACCACATGTCTGAGGTAAGAGTTCAAGTAGTAGACTCTAAAGAGTCCAAATCAAGAAAATGAATTTCACTCCTGCCTCTCTCCCTCACTGCAAGTATGTTCTCAATAAATTCTTGTCTGAATAAATAATCTTCTTGATTAAATTCAGTGCACAGGTGTGCATGAGTTCACACATGTGTGCACATACATATTCTCTGTCACTGGTCACATGGCTTGTGCCAACACAGATGGGACCACACCACACTTGCTCTGGAAGCTCGCACCTCACTGAACTCAGCATCTTGGGCCTTCTCTCTTCTTTCTAAAGCCTCACAGTGCTCTGTCCAAGTAGTTTTGTTGTTTTGTCTTGTTTTTTTACATTTTTAAGGTTTTCAGTATATATATAATCATGTCATCTGCAAATAATGATAGTTTTCTTTCCTCCTACTTTTTATTTCCTTCTTTCCTTTCCTTTCATTTCTTTGCTAATTTCTCTGGCTAAGACTTCTAGTGCAGTGTTAAATAGCATTGGAAAGCATGGCCAGCCTTGCCTTGTTCATGATCTTAGAGGAAATGTTTAAAAAAAATTTTTTTATCATAAATGGGTGTGTGTTGGATCTTGTCAAAAGTTTTCTCTGCATTTATTGATATGATCAAGTGGTTTTTCTTTTGTTCTTGTTGCTGTGGAGTATTTAACTAATAGATTTACATATATTGAACCATCCTTGGAATAAATCCTGCTTGGTCATGATGGATGATACTTTCGATGCATTTTTGGATTCCATTTGCTAATATTTTGTTGAGAACTTTGGCATCTATGATCATTAGAGATACCAGTCTGTAATCTTCTCTCTTGGTGACATCTCTTCAACTTTCGATATCAGTGTGATGTTAGCCTCATAGAAAGTGTTTGGAAATGTTTCCTGTTCTTCAGTGTTTTGGAAGAGTTTAAGAAGAATTGGTATTCTTCTCTGAAGTTTTGGTAAAACTCATTTGAAAAGTCATCTGAACCTGGGCTTTTATTTTTAGGGAGACTTTTGATTACCTCTTCAATTTTGTTGCTTGCGATTGTGAACGTTTAGGTTTTCGGTTCTTCTGGTTCAGTCTTGGTAGATTATATTTTTCTAAAAATCTTTCCGTATCCTTAAGGTTGTTCACTTCACTGGCATAGAGCTGTTCACAGTAGTCTCTTAGAATGTCTCGTATTTCTGTAGTATCTGCTGTAACTGCTCTTTCATTTCTAATTCTAGTTATGAGCGTTTTCTCTCATTTTCTCTGTGTCTAGCCAGTGGTTTGTTAATTTTGTTTATTTTTTCAAAGAACTAACTTTTGCTTTCATTGCTCTTCTAGATTCTTATTGTTTTCTATTTCATATATTTCTGCTCAAATTTTTATTATTTCCTTTCTTCTACTGATTATTGGCTTTAATTGTTCTTTCTTTAGTTGCTGTAAATATAGGGTTAAATTGTTTATTTGTGATTTTCCTTGTTTCCTGAGGTAGGCCTGAATTGCAGTGAACTTCCCTTGTAGTGTACTGCCTTTGCTGCATCTCATAGATTCTGGTAGCTTGTATCTTTGTTCTCATTTTTCTCTATGTATTTTTTAAGTTCTTTGATTTCTTCCTTTACCCGAGTCATTCAGAAGCATATTGTTTAGTCTCCAATGAATTTAGGGTCTTCCAGTTTTCTTTTTGTTGTTGATTTCCAGTTTTGAGCCGTTGTGGTCAGAGAAGATACTTGGTATGATTTCAGTCTTTGTAAATTTGTTGAGACATGTTTTGGGTCCCAACATAAGATCTATCCTTGAGAATGTTCCATATACACTTGACAAGAAAGTGAAATATATAGTTTTTGAATGAAGTGTTACCTAACTGTTCGAAATGGTCATTTGAAGTTGATGTTTTCCTGTTAATTTTCTTCCTGATTGTTCTGTCCATTGTTGTAACTGGAGTGTTGAAAATCTTCCATTATTTATGTGTTGCTGTCGATGTCTCTTTTCTAATAATAGCTTGTTCTAATAATACTTGCTTAATATATTTTGATGCTCCCTCATTTGCTACATATTTGTTAATAAGCATTATGTCTTCTTGCTGAATTGACCACTTAATTGTTATTTAATGTCCATCTTTGCCTTTTGTTAGGCTTTTTAGATGGAAGTTTGTTTTATCAGATATAAACATGACTAATTCTGCTTTTTGTTGTTGTTATTGGCATTTGACCATTTGATTGTCCTTCAGCCATTAACTTTGAGCCTTTATCTATCTTTTGAAAGGCGAGTTTCCTGAATATAGCAGAAGGTTGGGTTATACTTTTTAATCCATTCAGCTACTGTGTGTCATTTGGTGAGTGCAAGCCATTAATATTTGGGTGAATATTGGTATGTAACGGCTTATTGCCATTTTGTAATTTGTCCTCTAGGTGTTCTTACAAACAGTTCCTCTGTTCTCTTTTTCATTTTAGAGTTGGGTATAGTTTGATTAGTTTCTCTTTTTCCACATTATTATTCTTCTCTCCTTCTCCCCTCCCCCTTTTAATATTTTGCCGTTTTTCTGTTTTTAGGTGGAGTTTCTTTACACTTTGTAGAGCTTTCTTTAGTATTTTTTGTAGAGCTGGTTTTGTGGTAATGAATTCATTTAACTGAAAAGCTTTTTATCATTCTTTAGTTTTTAAATGACAATCTTGCAGGGTATAGTATCCTAGGTCAAAAAGCCTTTTTCAGCACTTGGAGTATATCATGCCATTTCCTTCTGGTCTATAGAGTTTCAGTTGAGAAATCCTCTGCAGTCTTAGGGGAATTCCTTTGTGACTCATTTTTTTTTTCTAGCTGCTTTTAAGATTTTTCCTCTTGTATGTTTGACATTTTGATAACAATGTGTCTCAATGTAGGTCTGTTTGGATTTCTTTTGTTTGGAACTCTTAGAGCTTCCTGTGTCTGGTGGCTTATTTCATTCCTTAGTTAGGGAAGTTCTCAGCTATTATTTCTTCAAATACAGTTTCTGCCCTCTTTTCTCTCTCTTCTCCTTCTGGGACCCCTGTGATGTGAATGTTGTTCATTTTGATATTACCCCATAGGTCTTGAATTCTGTCTTCATTTCTTTTCATTTTTTTCTCTTTGCAATGGTTTGCTTTGCGTTCCTCTGCCTCATCTTCCAGCTCACTGATTATATTGGAGGCTTCATCCATCTTACTCTTGAGTCCCTCTATTGAGTTCTATAACAGAGCTATCATTTTCTTCATTTCTTTGATCTCTCTCTTTATTTCTTCTTTTTTGTTGTTCTTTTGTTCTTTTTCTTCCACTGTTGTTTTCTTGATTTCCATGAATATGTTTATCATCGTTGCCCTAAGTTCATCCCTGCTTATATCTGTTGTATTCGATTTTTCCCTGGGGTTTTCTTTGGACCCATCATTTCATGTATATTTCTCTCTGTCTTTATTCTGTTTACATTTCTGTGAGTTGGTTTTCCCTACAGGGACGGCCTTGTGTAGGGTATTGGCTTACATTGAATAAGCCTGGATCTTGTTTTGAACACTGGGAATTCTTGAGTTGTGTGGTGTCGCCACTGGTTGGATTTGTGGAAATTCTTAAGTGGATCCCGCATTGAGGCCCAGGAGTTCAGTCTATGGGGTTGCCACAGGCATGCCACAGTTCGTGTGCAAGTAGATGTGTATATAATGGCACACATGGGTATAAGCAGGCACACACACTCACACACAGACACACACACAAACAGGTGCTGCTGAACTGGTAGGTGTTTCCAGTTTCCTATTTGCCTGTACTTGGGCCCCTTGTACACTCAGAGTGTACGTGCACTGAATTCCTAGCAGAGACCTAAGAAGTCCTCCCTGGGTGGCCCGGTGGCCCCAGGAGGCTGCTCCTGGCAGGATCTTGGACCTGACCCCTCAGAACTGCTCTTCTCAGAACCAAACATGGGCCTGTTTAATGTGCAAATACATTGGCGATGCTGACTGCAGATGAGAACTTCATGTCATGTTATTCCAGCATCTCCAGGATGAGCCTTTGGGCCTGGGAGAGGGCCATGCCTGCTCTGCCCTTAGGAGAGGGTATATGTGGGTCCAGGCAGGACCTGGGGCCAGAGGCAGCTGGGGAACCCAGGCACTGGAGGGGAAAGGGCCGTATATCTGCTGGCAGCTGAACCTTGCTTTTATCACCAGCTGAGTCTTTTTAGCAAGGTAGGTATAATTGACTTCATGTGATGGGTGGGAAGACTCCTATATTCTGCTTCTTAGGTGAGCTCTTCACATAGGGTGGCTCATGGATCCACAGGACAGCAAGTGAGATTAGGTACTATTATTATAATTCTTATGCGTACTTTCCGAATGAGGACATAGGCACAGAAACTTCCTTGAAGACACACAGCTGGCAGAGAAGCCAGGCCTGAACCCAGGTGTCTTGACCCAGAGCCCCATGCCTGACCCCATCCACCTGTGTCTCCCCCACAGACAAAAGAGAACCCCTGGATCCAGCTGAAGCAGGAACCTTCAGAAGTAGGACACATTTGCAGGATGTAAGTGGAGGGCCTGCAAGAGGAGGCCTTGAGTCCGTGTGGTTATCAAGTGGTCATGAACAGGGGCCATCCTAGTCAGCACTGTCCTGTGTGGGCTTAGAGGACAAGTTCTGTGAGTGAGAGGAAAGCATTTCTCTCTCTTCTGACTCACTTGTCTTCCTTTGCAAACTTTGTTCCTGCTTTTTACACAGCTCCAATAAGTTAGGAGACTGATACAGCAGTGTGGTACATAATTGGTGAGGAGTGTGTCTTGCATTCTTCAGTGTGGTGACGACTAATTATAGGTTGTGGGGTTTTATGTTGAGAAGGAAGGAGCAAGTTGCCTCGTGAGAAGTGCAGACAAGGGGCTGGTGCCTCACGGTTGACTGGGTTTGGAGAAGTGTATTTTTACTCCAGCCACAGGCCAGGCAGGAGCTGTTGTTGGTGGCAGATAAGATGACCCGGCTTGAAGGCAGAAAGTGAGGGTGCCGGTGCCTGTCTGCATTGTGTGAGGCTGTTAAGAACACAGCACACACAGATACCCAAACCTGCTGTTGTTCCAGCCCCCAAAGTTAGGGTGACAGCGATAGACAGCTTGTGAACCGCAGAACCAGCAGCACTGGCTTTGTGTATTCCTGTGGTGAAGGCTTTATTTAGTTTCGAAGCAGAGAACTTTTTCAGGTCAAGAATTCTTGGCCTTCATATCTAGACCTTTTATTTATACACAATCATTTTCTTTTTCTAAATGTCTTGTAGTCTTCCAGGGCTGCTGTGGCCCCTGCCTGTGTGACAGGAAAATCCGCCTGTTCATGGGGTTTGCCTGTGCTCTTGGCCTTCAGCTGTCACAGCCCCTCCCAGCCTTAAGCAGTAGTCTTGGGTGGGCAGGCTCCTGCCTAGGGTACCGCCTGCTCCCTCATATAGCAAAGGTATTTTTGCTTGTTGGCTTCAGAAGCAACCCTGCCATAGTAAAGATCCAAAACCAGTGTTTGGAAACCCTGCTGAGGGGACTGAGGAGTCCTCACCATTTCCACCCCTCTTTTTGGGGTCTCATTTGTTAACTAGGCATTTGCTCAAGATTCAGGGGACATGTCAGCTACCAGGGGCACAGTGGTGGATGTGAGAGCAGAGTGCAGGGGAATGACTGTCCCACTCATGTCAAGTGGGGGCTATGAGGGAGAGAGGGGGGCTCACATGTGTCTCCAGGAACCCTTTGTACATCAAGCTCTCATCAGAAAAACAGAGGTTTTGTGTACTATCTTCAAGCCAGAGAAACTCCCAACAAAATGCTCCAACCACAAAAAGGGCTGGTGTTTGATCTGAAGTTGAGAGATAGGGTGAGACCCTTCACAGTTAGAGAGGAGGCGGTGTAGCCAGCCTGCAGACCTTTGTTCATCCCACGCATTTCTGTGACTGGTTTTGCCACTCTCTATGTCTCATTGTTTATTACCTTACTGGACATGGGATCCCTATCTGGAAGCTCCACCTTGTACCCCAACGCATAACTAACATGGTACAGAATCTTGCTGTACCATGTGGAAATTCTTCTGTTTGGCTGAGAAACAGTGATCAAAGCAAAGTGCCAGGGAACTCCAGATGGGTTTCTCAGGAAATCATCTTCCTGTTGATATGTTTCATGTATCTGCTTTTTCCTTCAGTGTCTCACACTTCTGATTTCAGTGAGAATGACTCCTGATCATTTGTATTGGGATAGTTCAGTGGTACTTCTGTGATCAGTGGACTGTGACTGACTGTAACGAGGGTCAGACTTGATGGCTTATTTGCGGGAACATGGTGGTGGTCAGTAATTGATGACCAGCTTCGGCAGAGGGTGCCTGGCAAATTGCACAGCCTCTGTTTACGAGCACCAGGCACATACAGTTTCCTAGGTCCGGCGCTACAGAGGTCCCGAGGTTAAAACAAAATGCAGGAGGAGTTTCTTTTCATTGCCTTTCATAAATGATGCTGAGTTTATGTGGACGGACAATTAAGCAAATGTAAATGTAGTTGTTTCCCTGTTTTTGTTTTTGTTATTTTGTTTTTTGGTTGTTTTTTTGTTTTTGTTTTTTTTTTAAGGCAAGCAGACAGCCAGGAAGAGAGGGGAGGAAGAAACATCTGTTGTTTATTTTATTTAGTTGTTCATCTGGGTTGTTCTCACTGACCCCTGGTCTCGAATCTGGTCCTTGGGATGTATGTGGACTATGTCTAGTGGTCTTATTCACAAGGCCATCAGGGCATGCCTCCTGTCCTTTTCAGAGCAAAGATTTCTGAAGACTCCTTCCAGAAAATGATTGGGAAGTCTGTAGATACAATATACAGATGTAAAAAGAGGGCCCTTAATATCACCCTTCTATGATTTGGGGTCATTCTCTGATTCCTTAGTTGTGGGAAATCCCAAGTCATGTATTTCTGTCAACCTAGGAAAAATACTTAATTGAGGTGTGCTTTGATGGAATGGTGGTTAGGACTACAGCCTCTGACTGAGTGCAGTCCACATTATCCCAAGGACCCATGTTCACATCCCAGAGCCGAGGGGAATCGCTTATTTTAGCAATTAATATAAATAAAAATGCTTCCTCCTCCTCCTCTCTTTACCTGTCTGCTTGCCTACCTGCCGTCATTCTTGCCTACACCTTTCCTTAAAAAACAACCACCCTCAATTGAGCTGTAAAAGCAGAAAGGGGCCCATCTCGCCCTCACACTCTGGACATTGCTCAGTCTTGTGAGGGGGGCGGGGCTGACTGTCTCCTGTGCTGCCACAGGGCCCGTTCTGTGTTTGGGGGACATTGAATGAGCACGGCTTACTTCCAGTGGGTACTCAGCACTTCCCATGTTTATTGGCTGGTTCTGTCTGTATTTATATTTTAATTATCTGCTCTGTCCAACTGGGCTCTGCCAGTTTCCCTCTTTATTTTTTTTTTGTAAGTATACACCCTCTACGTCATGATCATACCACTGCCCTCTCCCCTCTGCCAACCTCAGACTTGTCTTCAAGGTCCAAAGGTTTATTCTGATTTTATCCTGCCATTTGTTTTTTTTTCCCCTCTCTAGTCTGAAGCTAGGTGAAATAATCCACTGTTTATTTCTTCTCCTGACTCATCTCACTCAAGAAAACATCTTCCAGTTCTCTCCATGTTGTTGCAAATGGCAAGTCTTTAATAATGCTGTCAGAAAAAAGCACCTTTTGGGGCTGAGCTGTATTCCACTGTGTAAAGAGACTGTATCTTCCTTCCCCATTCATCCATCGATGGGCACTTAGCTTGATTCCACACCTTGGCTGCTGTAAGTCGTGCTCCAATAAGCATAGGGCTGCAGACATCTTTTCAAGTTGATATTTTCATAGTCTTTAGATAATACCTAGAAATGAGATTGTTAGATCGCACAGAAGTTCTATTTTTAAGTTTTTGAGGTATCTCCATACTGTTTTCCAAAATGGTTGCACCAGCCTGCACTCCCACCAACAGTGCGTGAGGAGCATTTCTTTCTCTCCACACCCTCACCAGCACTTACTGTTTCTTGTCGCTTTGATATAAGCCATTCTCACCAGTGTGAAGTGGTGCTTCATTGTGGGCTTTTTCCTACTGGTTTGATAGCTCCATTTATTCATTATGAATAGCAAGCCTTGCACTTACGTTACAAGTTGGTTTTTTTTCCCCTCATTCCCCCGTTTCCCCCTTCCCGCCCCACTTTGTCATTATTTGTCTTTGGGTTTTGTTTGTTGTGTCTTCTATTTTCAAGAACTATTTGGGGATCTTTGATTCTAAGGGCATTGAGAGTAAGGACAGTTGTTCTGTTCAGTGCTGTGCTAGTAGAGCATCTGGTATCAGCCTACAGGGGACAAATCCCCTTCTTTTTCCTTGCTGTCAGAAAAAAGCACAAAGCACATCTAGGAAAAGAAGCCACTTCTCAGTTGTTACATGAATGCAAAAAAGGCAAAGAAATGCCAAGAAATAGACACTGACACCAAGAGGCAGGCTGGCATGGCACCAGCAGAGCACCCACATGCCGATGTGTTCCAGACTGTGTAGTGTGTGTGTTGTGTGTGTGTGTTTATGTGGGGGGGGGGGGGCAGACATTTGTAATGTACTAACATGTTTTTTAAAGGAAAGGTGCAGCAGGAATGAAGGCAAGCATGCAGGCAGGCAGGAAGAGAGGAGGGAGAAGCACTTTAGTTTTCATTTAGTTGTTGGCACTGGTTGTTCCCCCGGGCCTGGGACTCGAACCAAGGGGTATGTGGCCTGGTCCTTCAGGGGTGATTGACCCAACCCCTGCTCCAACAGGGTGCACCTATAATTCACGTATAAAGCAATATAAAGCGTATTCATTGTTTAAAAACAAAACCATAGGGCATGCCCTGGTGATCTAGCAGATAAGTCTGCTTGGCGCAAACCACAAGCGTCCCAAGGACGGTGATGTGTTGGGGGATGTGGTATTTATTTATTTATTTAAGATTTTGTTTTCATATAATATATTTTTCTAGTGTCGGAACATGACCAGCACATCCAGAGAAGTCTTGTGTTTACCCATAAATATGCTTCAAAGTGTTTTTGTTTTGTTTTTTTTTAATCCATCTAGTAGTGTTCCTTTCAAAATAGTAGCAAATACAAATACTATTTTGCATACTCAGCATACTCAAGCAATATTAAAAACTAACATAAAAATAAAATACTCCTTCCTGCTTTCTGACTCACCTTCTTTCCTGCCTGTTCCTTTCCTTTAAAAAAACAGCAACAGCAGAGTTTTCTCTGATGACTCAGGCTTTAAGCCTGGGACCCTGGTCACACATCCCTCCTTGGGATCGTGAAGGCCTTTGCTGCCTCCTGGTGTTCAGTGTGGCTCTTGAGAGGTAATCTGTGTGTCCTGCTTCTTGTCTGGAAAATGCGGAGCGTCCCTTCTTGCAGAGGCCCACTTTGCTCTGTGAGGAGCCTGGTCAGGGATCTCTTTTTGTCCCTTGTGCTGCTGGGCACCTCCCTGAGTCAAGTAAAATTACTAAGTGTTATACTCCTGTTTTTCTCGCATGGAAATGTTCTTTTATTTTTATCTCTGAAAATTCCTCCTGGTACTCTTTTCTTGAACTCTTGTCCTCTGGCTGGGGGCCCCGGAAACCATGCGCCAGCTCTCATCTTTCTCCTATTTTCATCTTTGCCACGTTGTTCAGCTTTTAGGAAACCACCTCAATTTTTTCTTTAGGAAACCACTTCAGTTTTATCTTTGTTCAGTTAGACATTTCTTTCATCAGAATTGTCATGTCTGAGCTTACTGTCACCCCCTCGGGTTGTATTTCTTTGTGGCTTCTCCCTACACAGGGCCTGGTCTTAGCCTCTTTGTCTCCACAAGTCAGCGGCCAGCAGGGATCAGGTGGAGCCTGGGTCTCCGAGGCCACATAGCACTGTAGTTGTGCGGACATGAGCGTGCTGTTGTGCCTCTGTGCTGCCCATCCTTTCTCTGTGCAACCACCTCGTGTTGGGGCTTAAAAGCAGTATTTACCCTAGAAATCAGTGTTCTCGAGGCTGAGTGTTGGTTCCTGAGATCAGTGGGTGAGTGTCTGCAGCGCACTTCTGCTGTGCAAAGCTCTTTTTTTTCTCGCTTCCGAGGTCTTTGATGTTCTCCTTATGGTGTATGTCCTTAGAAGAAGGAAGGCAGACAGGAAAGAAGAAAGCACTCATTTACGTAGCTGTTCATTTTAGTTGTCCCGCCTCTCCCACCACCCTGGCCGCAAATCTGAGTCCTGGGCTGTGTGTACTTTGCTCCCCAGGCACCGGCGTAACACCTGAGCCACCAGGGCACACCCTGTATGTCTTTTTAGAGTGTCATGTGTTGGGGTATGAGGGGAGAATTGGGGTAAGTCTCTCTGTCTAGGGACCAACTTCCAGAGAGGGAGACTTCCATCTCCTATGTCTGGGTTCATAGCGGGTTCTCAACTTGGTCGTGGGGTCTACATAAGAATTCCTTCTTGTCGTTGAGATCCCTTGTTAGCCATTTCCTTCCAAGAGAGACTGGGCTCCTGTATGACATTTGGAGCCTAGACTGTCCTGCACAGCCACAAGAGCGCCTCCTGGTGGTGGATATATTCACAGGGCTGATAGTGCCCAGAAAGTTCTTCCCTTAGGCTGGCAGTGTTTTGTGGTTTTGTTTTTGTTTTTAATAAACTGTACTTTAAAGGCAGTCTTAGATTCACAGCAAAATTGAGTAGAAAGTAGTTTCTATATACCCCTGTCCCCACACTCAGCCAGCATCCCCTTCTTAACATGCCCCTTGGTACAAATCCTTCGCACTCCTCCTCCGCCTCTGCCGCCTCTCTAACCCTGGCAGCCATTGACCATGTCTGCGCTCTACTGTGGCACATTCTAGATATCCCTACCTGTCCGGAGCTCAACGTGAAGTTCGTAGGCTCCATGCCAGTTACTGATCAGGCTTGTGGAGAACAGTCTCCTCCGGTGAACTAATGATACAGAGCTGTAACAAACTCTTGGACAGATGCATTTGGAAATGCTCTGAGTAGAATTCACAAGCTGTGACAGAAGCAAGTCTTGCAGATGGCCAAGTGTACGTACGATAAGGCAGGAGGAATATGAATGGGAAAGTCTGTTTGGAATCATGACCCACGTCATCCACGATTTTGCTGGTCATGTTGAAAACTTGGTTTAATCCAAGTTGACACACAGGAAAACGATGCACACTAAAATCATTATGTGCACACCATGGTCTAGTGGATAAGTCTGCCTCTGGCCAGCACAAACCACATATCCCCAGGACCTGGGTCTGCATCCTGGGGTTGGGCATGGGGAGACAACCAAGATGAACAATAAAATGAAATAAATAAAAATGTTTCTTCTTCCTCTCTCTGCCTGCCTGCCTGCCTACTTATCTTCATCCCTCCTGTACTTTTCCTTAAAAAGGAAAAATTATCTGCTTCCCTGCTAGTGTTTGGTGAATATATTATAGGGAGTTTTATTTGTTTGGAATTGTATCTAACTGCTAGTCCTTAAAATCTGAAAAACGGTCATTTGCAGAGATTAAGAGATAAGCACTTATTAATGAGTCTAACACATAAGAAAACAAGAGTAGTTTCTGCTATGATGTCAGGTTCCTGGTTCTTGGGATCACTTGGCTGCTCTTAGAATGAGACTTTATCTTAATATTTGTAAGGTGACTGCCAGAACTCTAGCGATCACATTTGAGTTCCACGCAACAAAAGGAAGACAGACTTGAAGGCAAAAATGGAAACAGGTAACTAGGTTAGCCTCTTTTAAAGGACTTTCCTGGAATTCCTACCTAATAACATCCTTGATAGTTCTCTGGCTACAGCTGCCAGCTGCGCTGCCACCCAGGTAAAAACAGTATTGTTGGCAGTGTTCTGAAGTTCCACGGCTGCTGGACAGTGATCTGTGCTGCCCGTGGTAGGAATGGGCGTGCTGGGAGGGTTCGAGCCGGGAAGGGAGGACACTTTTGACTGGAGCAGTGTTGGAAATGCCCTTAGAACAGGCCAGGTGGGGCACCCCTACAACGGGCGTTATCCGCCCGGGTGGCTCTTCCCAGGGCTCGACTTGTGGGAATGCACGATGTCCGCGGGAGTACTTGGTGTTCATGGGGCTAGAAGAGTGGGCTCCATCGGAACATGGCGTAGTCAGGAGAATTCAGGTAGGAGAACCAGGCCCCTGCCCAGAGCCAGGGTGCTGAGTGCTTGCAGACATTTGCGAGAACTGGCTCAGTGGCGGGTGAGCACTTGCCTGTGCCCCAGGCAGGAGTCGCCTCCTGGCTTCCTGTCGTACCTGGCATTGGCATTGCATTTGCATCGGGACCATGCCATCACTGCAGGGCTGTTGGGTAGCGCTCGGCTTGCAGACCAGCAGTCATTTGTGTAAAAGGTCGAGCGGCACACAGGCATCCACACCATTCTGTCTTTTCTGGCTGCTTTTGTGCTGCCCATTGACACCAGTAGTTGGGACTGAAACTGTAAGGCCTGCGGGGCTGATCTCCACCTTGTATGTACCAGCCCCTGGGACAGTGAGGAGCTCCATGTGCTTCAGGATGGGCATAGACCCAGGTGGAAGGGGAGCCTGGTGCCCACCTTCAGGCCTGGATGAGGAAGTGTCGGGGACACTTAAGCAGACGAGGCCCAGTGTCCTGTCCTTACCCAGCATCTCCCCAGGGGGCGAGTGCTTGCAGGAAAAGACCCATGATTCCTTCCTGTGTGAAGTGATACATGATAAAATAAAGGAGATGCTGTGAAGCCTGGGGTGCATGCAGGGAGGAGCTAAAGCTGCAGAGTTTTGAGGGCCAGAGGTGACTTCCTGAGCAGGGTGAGTCAGGAGACCTGAGGACTTCCTGCAGACAGTGACTTGACTCAGGGAACAGGAAGGCAGAATCCCCAAACCATGTTGTGAGGTTTGCTTTGGTCTAAGGTGCCACAGAGCAGTGGGGCAGACAGCTGTTGGGTGCTGGCAAGTACAGATTGTGGGGGCCCCAGGAATCTGAGCAGGAGAGGACTGGACAGGGAGGAGGGACCTGGCTGCCCATTGGACATCCTGAAGGCTGGTGAAGTCAGGAGGTTGACAGTAGTGTTGGGGACGAGAGGAAGGTTGCAAAAGGGACCTGGGGCATCAGTTGGACCGACAGACCTGGTGTGAACTTGGTAGGGGTGGGGGAGAGAAGGAGGTGAGGCCTTCAGGGGAGGGGAGGCTGTGGGAGTGGTGGCCATCCTGCCATCTTGTAGAGAGGGACTTGGCCTGAGGTTGAGTACCCGTGGACCCCACATGGGGCCTCCTGGGCGGGCAGTGCCTCTGCCAAGTGTGGGCTCCGATGCCACCTGACCACGTTTCCCAGGGCTGGCAAGGGTCCTGCCTCCAGGGACTGGTGTTTAGGATGGAATGCCTGAGCGACAAGAGTGTCAGCTTGGCTGGGATCCTGGCTGGCCCTTGGGTTAGGGGACACCCTGTGTGCTACCCAGCATGCTCTGCAGAAACCTTCCCAGCATGTCTGGGGTGTGGCCAGGAGTGTGGGCTGAGGGACGAGGGTGCAGTGTGGGCAGTAGGAGACCTTCCAACCGCACCCCACATTCCTCTGTTCTGCATCGCCTCGGTCTCTCCATGAGACGCTGCTCTGGGTGCCAGTCAGAGCTGTGACCAATTTCTGAAGCGTGCAGCCTTCCCCAAGCATGCCATTGGTGTGGCCGCTCCTACACGAAGCCTGCCTGCTGCTCCGCGCGCTCAGTCATACATGGCTGGTGGTGTGCCCATGTCTGTGCATGCGTTTCAGTCTGGTCTCTCTCTGGCACCTTCTGACAAGCACAGGAATCGGGAACCCAAAGTCTGAGGGACACAAAGTCCAGCTGCCTCCTCCCCTCCCATTGAGTTACCTGTTGGACATGGTCCTCTGTGCAGGGGGCACGGCGTGGCCAGGCCGGCGGCTGTCCTGCATCCTGGCCTTTGCTTGGCCTTTGCTCCCGTGAGCCGGTGTGGGAGCCCCCGCCATGGGCAGGCCGCGGTGAGGGGCTGCGGGGTAGTGGTGAGCACACTAAAAGCAGCTCTCTCCCCACACATCCGGACTCAACCCTTCCTTTCACCCCCAGCCTCGCCTCAGAAGGCCCGAGGAAGCTGCCTAGAAGCACGCTGGTGCCCTGGACGCTGGCGGTGGCAAGAGCAGCAAGAAATGCAGGTTCTTGTGGGCTGGACCACCCACCAGCTCCGAGCTGCAGTGAGGGCCCCCGCTGGGGGGCTCTGAGCAACATCGTGCTGTGATACCACCCGGCAGGCTTTCCCGTCCCTGAGTCTCTGCTGCATGCTGGCCATGAGGATGCTGCTCCCTGCACTTGCCCTGGTGTTTGGGACGGCGGTGGCCTTTGCTCCCATGCCGAGAATCACCTGGGAACACAGAGGTGAGACGCTGTCATTGCTGCTCCTGGGGTGCTGCGTAGTTGTGTCCTCAGGCACTGGCTCTGTGGCTCTGAGAGATGTTTCCAGAGCCAGGAACACTGAGGCTGTCTGGGGCTCACTTAGTTGACTTCTGAAAGGAAGTCTACCTCCCCTGTACCTGATGACATTGTCACTACTGTGGCACAGACACACTGGGTGTTGCCCTGGAGGGATATACCCCTGGGAGGTCACATGGCAGGGGTGAAGCTCTTGGAGTCACACGCATGGAGAGACACACTCTTGGGGGGTCATATGCTAGTGGTGACATGCTGGAAGTCATGTTTCCGGGGAGTTATTGTCTTAGGGTCTCACTCTTGGGGGTCTTGTGCTGAGGGGTTCATGCTCCTGGGGCTCAGGTTCCTGGGGCATCCCTTGGGTATAGGGTTGGAGCTCAGTCAGCAAGAAGGGAAGCTGGCCACGCACTGACCTCCCAGAATCCCAGGGCCTAGTGTGTCTGTTCACCCAGAGAAGCCGTGTCAGGCTGGGCCCGGTGGCTGGCCTCATGGCTACAGGCCATGCCGGCACTCTGGACATGACGGTGCATGAAGGGGACCACGTTTGGCTGGGTCACATCTGGCTCAGATGCCTGCTGCTCTTCCTGCAGAGGTGCAACTGGTTCATTTTCACGAACCCGGCATCTTCAACTACTCAGCTCTGCTGCTGAGCGAGGACAAGGACACCTTGTATGTGGGGGCCCGGGAGGCCGTGTTTGCTGTCAACGCGCTGGACATCTCCAAGAAGCAGCAGGAGGTACATTTCTGGGCTCCCTGCACCCTAGGCTGCCCAGCACCCACTCCTCTTTGGACCTCAGGCCCTCCCTTGACCCCATGGTCCATAGCAGACGGCCTCATGTCCAGCGGGGTGGCCTGCCTGCCTGCCAGTGACTAATAAGCTCCTGCCGTTCAGAGTGTCCTTCCCTCTGCCCTGTGTCCACATAGCTTGTGTCCTGGGTGAGGGCTAACTCACCCGGACACCAGCCTCTTTTCTTGAACTGGACGTGTGGACTTTTTTCTGGAAGTTCTCAAGCCTAGCAGTTGCGGAGGTTGTGAGTTGGTATGCCTGCTCCTGCAGACATAGCTGTGCTTTTACGTGACTGTCTTTTACACCTGTCCCTCCTTTTCAAGGGACACACACTGATGCAGCCTCGCACTCCTTCCTCCTAACAGGCATATTGGAAGGTCTCTGAAGATAAAAAAGCAAAATGTGCAGAAAAGGGGAAGTCTAAACAGGTAAATTTTTTTTTTTAGCTACAAAACCCCCAGGCATTTCCAGCGGTTTCTTCTGGGAAGGACATGCCTTCCCACAGGTCCCAGCAGGTTTGGTGATGTAAACCTCAGCCCCCGAGCAGTGAAATGGGGTCGCTCAAGGCAAATGCCATCAGAGTAGACTGTGAAAATTACTTTTTAAAGTTTAACTGAATTGCATTTATTCAAATGGCCTGAAAGTTTGACAACAGTAGACAATGTCCTGTGCCTGCTGGCCGAAGATAGAAACACAGGGCTCCTGCTCCTGCTGCCCTCGGGCCTGGAGGGGTGCAGTAGGACTTCTGGATTTGGGGCAGTGTCTGTCCCTTCAACTCTGCGCCTTCTCTTAGAGATACTGGACACCTCTGCATAGGCAGAGTATCCATCCCCTTCTGACACGGGGCCACTCGCCACTGCCTGGTCAGCCCAGTGCTACTCTGGTGGTGCTTTCTTGGGGTCTAAGTGCCCTGTCTTTTTTGATAGTTGGTCATGACAGCTGATTTATGGCAAATCCCAGAGTTTGTTGAGGCTAATTTAAAAAGAATTTAAGCTTCTGAATTTATTTTTCTAAACTCTTAGCAAAGCGCTGACTGCTTTCACTGCTAATTTGAAGTCACTTCAGGGAATGAGGAAAAGTGCAGGTCTTATAGTAATAACGAGTTCCGCTGACAGCTGCCTGACTACCAAGTTCCCTCGTTTGCTGGTCCATTTGCTGGCCCCATGCAGGCCCTCCCAGCACTCGTGGGGAGGAGTCAGAATTGACTCCTAACCAGCTTAGAAACAGTCATAGCAAAGAACCTTTCCTGAGTAGAGATGATTTCAGACTGGACTCCAGCCTAAAATAGGGAGTGGCTTGGGGGTCTCATAGTCCCTCTTGAGTTTAGCCTCTCCCCTGGGTGGGCTGGCAGGACACGTCCCTACCCCATTCCAAGAAGTCATTTTCCAGTTTTGTGCATCAGACCATGGAACAGGGAGCTTCTGCGAATCTGACTGATCAAGAGGCTGGTATGTTTGGGGAGAGTGTAGTGAATTTATTCTGCAGTAGGTGTCCTTAGAATTAGAGGTCAGTGTATTGCTTTTTTGGCCAATTGCATGGCACTTGATAGCAGCTGTGGCTGCCACAGGGTTGGAGACCCTCAGAGCAGCTGCAGATTGTGGCCTGTCCAGGCACTGGGCCGGGCAGAGCTAGCCGTGCGGGCGGAGGGCATCTGAGGGCAAAGCCAGGTCAGGATGTGCGTTCCAAGCTGGTGCCTGTGACTGTGCTGGGGAGCGCGGTGGGTGAATAGTGACAGAGGGAATAGTGGAGGGCTCTGGAAGCCAGGCGGTGGCTAATAGAGCGTTTTCTCCCTTGTAGACAGAATGCCTTAACTACATCCGCGTGCTACAGCCGCTCGGCACTGACACCCTCTACGTGTGTGGGACCAATGCCTTTCAGCCCACCTGTGACCACCTGGTAAGGTTTGGGCCGTCTCCCAGTCTGGTGTCCTGTCTGCAGCCACCAGACCGAGGGCTGCCTGGGAGCAGGACTCCTGACGTAGGGACCTGTGGCCGGAGCTGACTGGGGGCTCCCTGGGAGAGGCACCAGTGGGCTGTGATCCCCAGTCCTGCCTCCTTGTCCAAGTCCCGCCTCGTGTTTCATGTGGGAGGCCTGCTTTGTAACTTGCGTGGGTCCAGGTGGAGTGGAGAATTTTGGGATTAAGTGTCCTGGCTTCACCTGTGTTGTGCACTTAATGCATAATGTTCAGTTCATTTGCTGAAGCCCTGACTGCGTGGTGAGAGCATTTGGTCAAACAGTCGGTACAGGGCCCTCCTGGAAGAGGAAGGTGCCAGAGCCACGTGAGCATGGAGCTGGGGAGAGGCCTGGCCCCCACCGTCCGGCCATCCTGGTCTTGGAGTATCACCAGCCAGCGTCTGCACTGGAGTCAGACACTGCTCCCCACTTCCTGGAATTTGCCTCCTCTGCGAAGCAGTGACACCATATGAGCGTGTGGGCAGCTTTGGTTTTTAAACTGAAGCAACATTGTTTGGCAGCATTAGATAGGTTTCAGGTGCACTACCTTGCAGCTCAGTGTCTGTGTGTTCTGCACTGTATCCTCTACCTGCGGTCCCGTTTTTGTCCAGCCCTGGCAGTTGACCCTTCCTCCTGATGGGCAGAAACGGCATCCATCCCTCTCCCTCACGTCGTCCTTGACCTCCCCGAACCCACACTAGGTACCTTTGCTGTGTTGGGGTTCTTGGAAAGGGCCCCCCACTCCACACCTCCCTTTCGCCACCCCGATGCCATGCTGATGGATAAGTAGGGAGGGCAGATCAGATGGCAGGTGTGAACTCAGACCAGGGAGGGCGAAGCCCACACACTTGTGTGTCTCTCTAGTCAGCTAGCTCCTGTAATGTAAACTGGTTCTCCTCATGCATAGCCACGGTTGAAGTAAGGGAACTGTGTTTTTTGTTTAAATCTAGACTTAGCATTTTCCCCTATATTTTAAATCACAACATTCAGGCCAACAGAGAAGTTGTATTCATATGTCCTAACCACCCAGACTGTAGGGGCAGGAATATGCATGTGCATGGGTGTGGGCATGCTGGACTTGACTGGCCCTGGACCCCTCTTGTCTTCGCAAGTATCTGCTAGGAAGAATAGTGACATTTCCTTACATAACTTCAGTTTCGTCATTATGCCCCGAAAGATTCACAGTAGATTCCCAATATCATCTAGCCTCCAGTCACCCTTGAATGTCCTCTGGGATGTGGTAGTTGGATCCTATCATGGGGGTCTTGCACCCCAGTCAGATGCCCCAACCTGGGAAGCGACATCTGGGTATGGTTTTAGGCTGCCTCTCAGCACATCACTCAGCCTCCTCGTGCCTGTGGCCTTTCTGGTTCCATGTCTGCTGTGCTGCTCTCATTCCGACAGCTGTGCGGCGTCAGGTGGTCAGGTGTAGATCGTACTCCCCACTGTGTCTTCTGCATGTCCCGGTTTCCCGCAGCTCATATCCTTTCTTGTCTGTGCTGTAGGCTGGGTTTCTGCTTCTAGAACTTGCTGTTTTTGACTGTCCTGTGTGTACATCAGGGATGAAGATGCCTTGTCCTTCTGCAACTTACCCTTGCCCTCCAATTCTGCCTCATCTTTTCTGTGTACAAAGCTCTCCAGTTCTTTATTGTTCTTTCCCTGTGTGATTTTGGGCTTTCTCGTCAGGGCGAGGGATCTGGTCCCAGGATTCCGTCAGTGGGGCAGAGTTCCACGGTCATATTGAACCGCTCACCTAGCCCAGTGCGTGTGGTGCTGAACTGAGGAGAGGGGCGGCCTTTCCCATTACTTGTAGACTGCATGCTCTGGGTCCCAATTCGGTGCCATCTTTACTCCCCTAAACCCCGCCCATTGCATTCGTCCAGACTCACTGACCCAGGCCACTGCATTGCTGTCCTCATCTTACAGATGGGTAAATGGAGCCTCAGTTATCATGACAGAAATTCAGGTACTTGTTAATACTCTTTCTTTCATCCACTTGTAGAACTTAACATCCTTTACGTTTCTGGGGAGAAACGAAGATGGCAAAGGAAGGTGTCCCTTTGACCCGGCTCAGAGCTACACGTCTGTCATGGTCGGTGAGTCCCACGTCAGTCACCACGTGACAGGTCGCTTAGTCCCTGCTGTCCTCAGTAGCCTCCTTCCACGGCCTGGCCATGTTTGCATCCTCACAGCGGGCACGCATAGCTCTCAGAGGCCCTCTAATACCCGCTTCTGAAATCATTCTTCAAATGGCAGCCAGCTTCCACCTTGACCCAGAGCTGGGTTTGTGGGAAAAGATTATTTGATATCTCTCAATTGTGCCTCAGCGGGTTTACTGGCCTTTCTGAGTTGATGCCCTTTTTGAGGGGGCTTGTGAGGCTCCAATTCCTGCCTTTGATGGTCTCCTGGCAGAGCCTAGGGCCTGTCGGTGCCCACTGTTACTTCACCAGATGGGAGACTGTGCCGGTGCTAGTTACTGCCCCTCACTCTTGCCGACCGCTGCTGAAACATGGAGCTAAAATCCTCCATGTGGACAAAGCCAACAGGAAGACTTGGGAAACAGACCTGTGTGCCCCCAAAGCAGGGCAAGGGGTCTCTCCATTCCCGAGGAGCTCAGATCAGGCTAAAGCGGGTGTGGAGCCGAGCACCTGTCCCCAGATTGATTCCTTTTCCTTCCTCCTCCTGGGTACTGAAGACGGAGACCTTTATTCCGGGACATCATACAACTTTTTGGGAAGTGAGCCCATCATCTCCCGAAATTCCTTACACAATCCCCTGAGAACAGAGTACGCCATTCCTTGGCTCAATGGTAAGTGGCAGGCCCAGCCTCAGGAGAGGGCGTCCCCAGCTTGTCATCAGCATGGTGGGGCTATTTCTGGAACTGCTTGGACAGGCACAGCCAGTGTCCAGTGTCTTCTTTGCCATCTCTGCTGACAAAGCGCTCTCTTAAGGGCAGTTTATCCCCCTTCCAATGGACCTGGGGGTTTGCATGAGGTGAGAGTTGATGTGCAATGGTAGTCAGACCGGGAGGCATCACATCTCATGTCACGTCATGCCGGGTGATGTCAGGGCAGTGGACCTTTGCCTCTGCCTGGTCCCCAGAGCCCCATCAGATGGGAACTGGGAACTTGGTTACCTCAGGACAGAGTATCCACATTGAGTTCCCGGGGCAGCTGGCTTTGCTCAGGGACATGCAGGGCCCTCCTGGAGGTATGTGATCTGCACATGGGATGAGCTTCTCCTTCAGGTGGGGCAGCGGCAGGAGGACCATCAGGCACTTGAGTCTGGCGCTTGGGAGTTGGTCTGTTTGGGGCACGTGCTATTTCAACCAGCACATGCATATCCTCCAGTAGGTCTCAGGGCCCTGGAGTTGAGGTGTAGCATCTGTACCCCACAGTCCTTGCGGGGAGTGTGCAGTAACCAGGGGTTTCTTCCCACAGAGCCCAGCTTTGTCTTTGCTGATGTAATGCGTGAGAGCCCAGATAATGTCGATGGCGGGGATGACAGGGTCTACTTCTTCTTCACGGAGGTGTCTGTGGAGTACGAGTTCGTCTTCAAGTTGATGATCCCACGGGTAGCAAGGGTGTGCAAGGTGAGCCCGCCCCCCAGTTCCTCTTTGGTTCAGGTGTGGAGACATCAAAGATGGTCCCTCAGCCAGGCACCACACCCCTCTGAGATGGCTGCCACTTTCCCCTTGGTGACCTCAGTGTGGATGGCTGTGGGGCAAGGTCTTCTTCCTGGGGGAGTCCGGTGAGCTCACCCAAGGCCTAGGGGATGTCGGCATCTGAGTGCAACCCATTGGCTTCTGTCCTCAGGTGGTCCCACCCCTCCCCCCAGGTTATGCTAGTTTTTGTTTACTGTGTCAACCAGATTATTTTGGGATTGGAACTTCTCCATTTTGCCAGAAAGATGGAGATGGATGTTTTCAGTGTGTCCCAGTAAAGAAGGATGCTTTGCTTTTATCTTTTGTGTTCAGCATGCAGAGGTTTGACTCTCTGCAGCTGACACGCATGTGTGTTGAGAATTATGTCTGGTCAACTCCCTGAAAGATGTTTTTGAGAACCTGGTGGGCCCAAAGCACGTGGGCAGATAACTCAGGGGGGAGAGAAGTGAAATTGGACTGCCCCACAAGGAACCCCTTTTGAGGTAGACCAGCCCTACCCACACGGGCCTGGGCCCGACGGGGTGCTTGGGCCCCTGACCACAGTTTTCTGGTTGACATCAGGGGTACGACTTGCACGTGGACTGGAGGCCAGGTCCTGAAGGTGAGGGCGGGGTCAGATGGTGTTCAGGCTGCAGCTGGGGGACTTTGCCCTGAGGGGATTTCACATGTAGGGTGGGGTTTTGTGCAGAACATGGCAGCATGCAGGACCTGTAGACAAAGCAGCAGAAATGTGGTCACCTCTGTGTCTGCAGCCTGCTTTTGTTTTGAGCTCAGGCCTCATTTCGTCTGGGCAGAACCAGCCTGGGCCCCCCATCCCTTATACACTCACCACCTCTCGGTTGTGGGGAGGGCGTCAGCCCTCTCTAACCACATGCATCTTCGGGGCTGCAGGGGGACCAGGGTGGCCTGCGCACCTTGCAGAAGAAGTGGACCTCCTTCCTGAAGGCCAGGCTGATCTGCTCAAGGCCAGACAGCAGCCTGGTCTTCAACGTGCTACAGGACATCTTCGTGCTCCGGTCGCCGGGCCTGAAGGAGCCTGTATTCTACGGGGTCTTCACCCCACAGCTGTGAGTGCCCCGAGGGTGGGTGGATGGGCAGGGGGTGCGATTCTCTGCACTCCTCCCCCCAGGGAATCACAGTGCCCCTTCTTTCCAGGAACAACGTGGGGCTGTCAGCCGTGTGTGCCTACAACCTGTCCACGGCTGAGGCAGTCTTCTCTCGTGGAAAGTACATGCAGAGCGCCACCGTGGAGCAGTCCCACACCAAGTGGGTGCGCTACAACGGGGCCGTGCCCACGCCAAGGCCCGGGGCGGTGAGTGGGGCCGTGGGGAATCTGGGCCGGGCCATGGGACGAGGCCGCCTCCAGGGAGTGGGCGTCCCCCTGGACTGGAGGGCCAGGATCACTCCTTCTGTGTGTGTGTGTCTCTTCTTGTGTCACACCTGTTGCTACATCTTGCCCAAACCAGAAAGCTGTTCTGGCTTCTAGGGTGTTTCTGAAAGTAACAGCGTGTAATGTAAGTAGGTCTTCCGGGGATTTTTTTTTTTTTTTGCAGAAAAACGCACCTATTTGGCAAAAGTTTTTCTGTGCTCCGATGAGCTTTAATTGTCCAGTCATTCATACAGTTAGACCTTTTCTCCTAAAAATGTGAACTTTCTGTAGCAGTCAGCATGGCTTCCAGGCTGATTTGGCAGCCTCCATTCATTCTGGGCCTGGTGTGCTGGGCTGAGCATGAGGGTGGGGAGCTGTGACAGGCACCCCTGGGACTCTCTCCCCACCCTGGGGTGCATACCACCACATGGTCCTTGTTCTGTCCGTGCAGATTACTAAGTAAAACACAGTCACCTCTGGGTGTGAATTTGGATTTGAGCACATCAGGGAGTTAGGTCAGAAAAAAGAATCCTTCATGCTTGTGACTGTAATGCAGTTTAGAATTGGGCTATTTTTAGGATTTTGCCAGTCGTGTCTTCTCACGGAAGAACTCTAGAATGATCCATGTTATATTTCAGTTTGAAAGCATGATGCATTTTTTTCATTTATGAATAGATAAAAATCACTCCACTATTGTGAGACAGTTGATCCTATGGATACGGAGTGTGTTCCCAAGTGCATTATAACCGACTTCCGACTCCTGGGGAAAGGTCACCTCGGTTTCCCCCTTTTCAAGAATCCACTGCCAGCCCCGACACATGGCGCATGTTTGTGCAGCCTGCACGGGGCTGTCTGCGGGTGACTCATGGCCCCGTCCGCACCTCTTGCAGTGCATCAACAGGGAAGCACGGGCGGCCAACTTCTCCAGCTCGCTGAACCTCCCGGACAAGACCCTGCAGTTTGTCAAAGACCACCCTCTGATGGACGACTCTGTAACCCCGATAGACAGCAGGCCGAGGCTCATCAAGAGTGAGGTGAACTACACGCAGATCGTGGTGGACAGGACCCAGGCTGTGGATGGTACCGCCTATGACGTCATGTTCCTCAGCACAGGTGAGAACCAGCTGCCGCTGGAGCCAGCTTCTCCCCAGGGCCCAGTGGGAAGGATTCGGGACGCTGTCTGCTGGGTGGGTGGTTCAGATCTGTGACCATCAGCACACTTGAAACTGGTTCAAATGCAAGTCCCGGCCTTATCCGGAGGTTGCTCAAGCAGCACCTCCCATTTGATCTGAGTGGTAGTGTGTCAGCCTCATGGACAAAGGGAGTTGGGTCAACAATGGAATGTTTCTCTATTTTTCATGAAAAAAATTAGGGATCACTCATACCATTTGGGTTTCCAGTTGTTAACTTTGGGAGAGGCTGTTCCTTTTCCACTTCTAATGCATGAACACCATCTGAGTGTCTGCGGAGGAACCAGCTGAGAGTGAGCATTCACACGGCCCCTCCTCTGGGCTGCTTGACCCGTTCTTTGGTCTTACAGACCGGGGCTCTCTGCACAAAGCTGTCAGTCTTGATACTGATGTCCACATCATTGAGGAGACACAGCTCTTCCTGGACCAGGAGCCCATCCAGACCCTGCTGCTGTCCTCTAAGACGGTAGGCCCCTGGTTGTGGGCGTCGTGGCCTTCCCATGGCCTTGGGTGATATCTGGCTGGTTGGTGGCTTTGTGGGGCAGTGTTCCTTTGTCCTTCTGGCCCAGAAGAGTGACCTTTGGGCCCTTATACAAAGTCCTCCTAGGAGTCCTAGGAGCTGTGGGTTCTGACGTATCTGCAGAACCTCAGCTGGAGTATTTGGGGACAACTTATGATGCTGTGGGATGTGTACTGCCCTGTGATGAGCTTCTTTTTGTGCCCAGACTTAGTGAAGCTGACACCCTGTTGGTGGCATGCAGAGGACACAGTTTAGTCATCAGCATAGAGAACCTGGACTGAGTAGCAGTTAGTCATGCCTGTAAGACTCTGTCCCCTTTGAAAAGGCCCTTTTTCCTACAACGGGGTCAATAGACTTTCCATAAAAGGCCAGAGAGTGACTACTTGTGACCCTGATGTCTCTGCTGTTATGGCATGAGCCATGCCCAGCAGAGCCTTATTCACAGATGCCGCTTTGCAATTAGTATCGTTTTCAAGCATCACAAAACATGGTTTTGGCTTTTCTTCAGTTTTTAAAAAATGTAAAGCCATTATTAGCTGGTGGGCTGCTAAGTTGGTGGGGGACTCAGCCTGCTGGTTCCTGTATATGTCCACAGAGGCCTGGGGAAACGTGCCCCTGTGTGGCCAGGTGGGGTTGTGGGGGCCAACAGGCTGGGCAGCTAGTCCTGTTTCGGTGTCTCCATCTCTAACTGTGAAGACACCAGACTCTAGGAGGGTCTCCAGACTCTGGTTGAGGACCTCCTTCTCCTTGTGGGGTCACTACACTGACTCCTGTCCTCACGGACCCTGGGGACTGCAGTGCTGGAGGTGGGAGGTGACCAGGCACCAGCCTCATCCCTGCACCCCGTTTCTGAAAACTTGCTCCAGGGCACCACCGAAGGGTCCTTGCTTTGTGCAAGGTCGCCTGCTGCTGAGAACTGCCAGACCTCGGGCATGCTTGAGCAGCCCTTCCTGCCCAGATGTGTCCCCATGCTCCTCAGAGCACTGGCTCTAGGCATTGGTTCCCACCCACCTGTGGGCCCAGGCCCTCTCCTCCCTCAGCCCGGGCCGTGGTAGCATGTCCCGTGGGATACCAACTGTGGTCTTCTTTGCGCCCCTGCTTGCAGTTGTCACACCCGCTTGAGCTGATGGCTAAATCTAGTCTTTCAGCCATCGCCACCCGCAGCTATGCCTTTTCTCCCTCTGCTCTAAAAAGGAAGACCCAGTATGGCCTCGCCAGGACATCTGTGCCTCTTGTCTCTAAAACGAAAGGGACCTGGAGATTTGAGCATGGGCTCTGAACTACACTCACTGGGGGCTCCTTCTGGCAGTTGTCGAGAGAAGGAAGCAGAGCCTCCTGCCCGCTCTGGGCCCACAGGGTCCAGCAGTCACCAGAGCAGATGGGCCTGTGGAGGCCTCTGTGAGCACTCGGCTCTGCTGCACGCCACATCAGCCCAACCCCGGACGGCTGGCCCTGCCTGCTTGACCAGCTGCTTCAGGCTAGGAGAACAGAGGGACTGGCACCCAGCCCCTCCCTGCTCCTTGCAGCTGGGGTGGGGTGCTGTCCTGTTCGCAGCTTCCGCCCCCTGATGAGCTCACTGTGGCGGTTCTGACCGTTTCTCAGCGCACGTCTCGTGCAGTAAGTCATCCACGTAGTGATGGGCCAGCACCACCCACTCTGCACAACTTTGTCTTCACCAGCGGAACTCTGTGCCCTCCCCACGCCCGTACCCACCTTCTACTTCCTGTCCCCAGGACCTCGACTTCCCTGAGACCTTGTGTGACTGGGTCCCACGGTGTCTGTCCTTTTGCAGCTCATTTCACTCAGCAGTGACCTCAGGACCGTCGTGCCTAGTATATGTCAGGGTCTCCTCTGGCATGTGTAGGGGACCACATTTTCTTTCCATGCATCGTTGTTGGATGCCTGGTCAGTCCCATCCCCACTGTTACTGTTTCCACTCTGTCTCTATGCTCTGGGTCACGAGTCCTGCCTGCATCAACCCTGTTCCCGGAGAGAGGAAGTGTCTGTGACCCTTTATCCAGACCCTGCTGTGACTGGTATTTATTTGTGGGGAGAACTTAGGGCTGCTCCAACACCCGGGGCGCCGAGCACCTGCTGGTAGCAGGCTTCAGTTTCCTCTGTGCGCTCGTGGGTCGGGGAGGCTGTCAGCTGTGCCACGTCGGCTGGTGGGGCGGCCAGGGAGGATGGCACCTTCGGGCCTGACCTGCCCTTCCCACCACACTGGGCCTCCTGTTCTGCTACACATGTGCGGAGCCTCCAGCCAGGTCCCCTTGGGTGCCCTGCTGGCCTTTGGAAGTTGCCCCGGAAAATCTGATCCCTACTGTTCCCTGGGGTGGTGTCCTCATCCTTTATCAGCATGCACGTGCACACCTGGCCTCGTCCACCCAGGTCTCTGATGCTGTGGGTAGGTGTCCCTGCTTCCGGTGCCACTGTTGTCACAGTATGAATCCGCTGCAGAAGGGAGCCCCTTTCTCTATTCTGTGCTCACACATGGGTGGATCTGTGACCAGCGGGGGTATGGGAGCTCCAGGCACTCTGAGTGAGTCATCTGAGGTCAGAAGGCCGCATCTCATCCGAGTCTGTAAATTTGGTGAAGTCATGATGTCAATGAAGAGATCTTTCTAGGCTGTCGGGATGGAGGAGAGAATCCCAGGCAAAGAAGGGTCAATGCTGAGCACCCACAATGCAAGCACTGTCTGCCAGTGCAGTTTCATTTGGGGGGACTCCTGTGGGAGCCCTCATGCAGTCAGGTTCAGTACAGAGAGCAGCCAGCCCAAGATCAGTGATTCAGGAGCTGCCTCTGCCCTGCTTGCAAGCCAGGCTGTCTTCCCTGCTGTCCTCCCTTTTAAACGTAGATATGTGAGAAGCAGTGCCTGTCTCTGTTTTCAGTCTCTTGATTAGTGTTCTGTTTGTGCACCTTTGTCCTTCATCACTCGGGCTTAATTAAACACTAATGACACGGGTGGTCTGCACACTGTGTCTGTCTGCCAGGCCCGAGGCTGGGGTTTGAGTCCCAGAAGGACTCATGGGAAAGCCTTCAGCGGCCAGGAGACGGTGGGGAGGGAGGATTTGGACCAACTTGCGATGCCACCAGGGAGAGCCTACAGATTGCATCAGAAAACCACGCACTGCTTGTATGTTCTCAAAGCCGTAATTCGGGTTTGTCCTGGATCTAACCTGGCCTGGCTCCGGGTTTGAACAAGGAGGCTGTCCCTCTCCAGGAGACAGGAGGAAGCTGGAGAAGCAGCACTGCACACTGACGTGCGGATGGCTGCTCCAGGCTCACTATTACCTTGTGCTCCATACCCACAGGGCAGGAGGTTTATCTACGCCGGCTCCAACTCGGGCGTGGTGCAGGCCCCGCTGGCCTTCTGCGGAAAGCATGGCTCCTGCCGGGACTGTGTGCTGGCCCGGGACCCCTATTGCGCCTGGAGCCCTGCTGCAGCTGCCTGCGTCACCCTGCCCGAGACCCATGGCCCCAGCAGGTATTGGCAGGGATGCGCCACATGCAGACCCCCAGACCTCAAAAGCAGCGTGTGTGCATAACCAGTGCCTGGTTGTTTTGCAGGGGTTTGATTCAGGAAATGAGCGGGGAGGTGTCTGCCTGCCCAGGTAAGTCGCCTGTCTCCTTCCACTCCCTTCAGGGTTGGCGAGGTCTGGTAGCCATCTCATGATGCTTTGGTGTTGTGGCATTTCTGTGTGTTTTGTGTTTCTTTCGCTACTTGGAACAGAGGTCATGTATCTTGTGCCACATCCTGTGATCTTCCTGTGTCCCCTTTGCAGATCGCATGACTTTACTTTGTCCCTTTTATTGCAGTAAAGGACTGTTTGAAGCCACACAGTGTATTTTTTTAAAAAAGAAGCCTTCTCTGTCCAAAACTGTACTTCTGCTCGTGACATGCGCGTCTCTCCCTCCGTCTCTGGGTGGGGCTGAGCAGACCCAATCTGCTGTGATGGGAGGTGGGGGTTCCTGGTGCTTAGTCCTACCCCCTGCTTGCAGATGCCCCTGACCCCACAGCCGTCACCAGTTAAGACAAGTTAGGAGGAGGGCACTGCCAGGTCATGCCCAGTAGCTGCTTGCAGAAGCATTTCATGTCTGACTCTGCGGCCACCAGACCCTCAGCTCAGCCTCCCCAACTGGTGTTTTCTCCTGGGACAGCTGCTGCTCAGAGTTGCGTCTACTTTCTTGGTCCCCGTGGGCGGCCACCTGGGGTTCCTCTTTGCTTTGTTGTCACGCATGTCTCTATCTCCTTAGTTGTTCTGGAAGATTGCGTGTGGCTCCAAGTCTTGAGTCTTCTTGTGCGTGTTGAGCTGGTTTTGAAAGAAGCCGAGTGTGGAGCCAGGGTTGTTGATGCTGTGCACATTTTTTGATGTTCCAGATAAAGGTAAAGAGAGTTACCGGCAGCACTTTTTCAAGCACGGCGGCACAGCGGAACTCAAATGCGCCCAAAAGTCCAACCTGGCGCGGGTGGTGTGGAAGTTCCAGAACGGGGTGCTGGCGGCCGAGAGCCCCAAGTACAGTCTGGTGGGGAGGAAGAACCTGCTCATCTTCAACCTGTCGGAGGGAGACAGCGGGGTGTATCAGTGCCTGTCGGAGGAGAAGATCAGGAACAAGACAGTCTTACAGCTGGTGGCCAAGCATGTCCTGGAGGTCAGGGTGGTCCCGCGGACCTCCACCTCGCCAGCTGCCCGCACAGAAGGCAGTAGGTTCACCCTCAAGGAGTCAGCAGGGCCCACCCTCGGCTCCCCTGCCCAGACCCCGGCCTTACGGGCTCCCACGCCTAGCGCAGCCTCCTCGCTGTCCAGCCCGGCACCCAGCAGCACGCCCTGCGAGCCCAAGCTCGTCATCAACACCGTCCCCCAGGTGCACTCGGAGAAGACGCTGTACCTCAAGTCCAGTGACAACCGTCTGCTCATGTTTCTCTTCCTCCTCTTCTTCCTGCTCTGCCTCTGCCTGTGCGCCTACAACTGTTACAAGGGCTACCTGCCCGGGCAGTGCCTGAAGTTCCGCTCGGCCGTGCTGCTGGGGAAGAAGCAGCCCTCGGCCGACTTTGTGGACTGTGAGCAGAGCGTCAAGGAGACGCTGGTGGGCCCAGGGAGCTTCTCGCAGCAGAACGGAGGGCAGCCCCGGCCGGCCGCAGACACCGGCTACGAGACGGAGCCGGACACCATGGCCAGCCGGCTGCCCACTGACAGGGAGGACTCGCAGAGGATCGATGACCTTCCCCCCAGGGACGGGCCCTTCGACGTGAAGTGCGAACTGAAGTTCGCCGACTCGGACGTGGACGGGGACTGAGGCTCCCCGAGCGAAAGGACTTGGGCTCGCCGCCCAGTGACCCCACCCAGTAAACCCATCCAGTGCCGCAGTGGCAGCTTGTCGTCAGAGTCCTCAGTCCTCTGTGTCTTTCTCTTGGGTTGAGCTTGTGACGTGGTCTCTCTTTGTCCTTTCGGGAAAACCCCACCACAGCCCCGGCGTTGGTGCTGGGCCCCCTGGCAGATGTCTGCAAGTGTGCTGGCCCCAGTGTGGACAGCACGGTGACCACCGGCCTGGAGTCCCCTGTCATCGCAGCCACTGAAAGATCATTTAATTCCAGATTGGAAATGACGCGTTAGTTTATCAGATTGGTAACTTACCGCCTGTCGTCCAGATTGGCACAGACCTTTTCTTCCATGCAGTTGTGTTTAGGACTCACCTTTGTGTTGGCGCCCCCACCATTGTTGTGTAGTTAGTGAAGCAGATATTTCACTGTTTAGAAGAAGAACATCTTCTAGAGTTTGCTTCTGTTAGCTTAAAGATGGCTTCCGTTGCTTCAGATTCTCAGGGAAAAACTTACTTTTGCTAAATGTGTTCTGTTTTAGTACTATAGACCAAAACCATCTCTTAAGCACACTTAAATTTCTCTTTTCCTTTCTTTTCTTTTTTTTTTTTCCTTTATCTTATTCCTTGAGGGAAGCATCACTTTTGGATAGATTTTCTTTCGTACTTTTTTTCTCATTTTAACTCTTGGAGATAAGGTAGGGAAGCACCAGGTGGGGTTTGAGCGACGGAAGGGGCCCAGTGGCCCTGAGGGGAGCCGTGCAGACCTAGTGCTTGGAAATAATACAGAACGCACAGCCTCTGGTCGGACCTCCTGTCCAGACAGCCGAACGGTCATCGGTGTCCTTGGTCATCTCAACATCGCCTTTCTCTTTTTGCTTTCATCTCACATCTGCTGCTGCTGGGCTTGGTGCTCGGCATAATGAGCAGCCCACAGCTGACGGGCAGCTGGGCTGTGGACAGGGCACAGCGACTTGCGGACCCCGCGCTCTCCGAAAGTGTGGCTGGGTGGCTTGGCAGCACTGGGTTCCCAGCACCCAGAAGAGGAGTCATTTTTCCCCTGGCAAAGGGCAATAGACTGGATTTTTGTGTGCTTATGTGGACAGTCTCACCTTCTGGCATGAGAGAATTTGACCGTTTTTGGTGTAAAAATTTGTGTTTTATAAGATTTACTTTGTTTTTATTTTTCTACTTTGAATTGTATACATTTGGAAAGTAATCGAATAAACCAGACCTTCTATCCCTGACTTGGAAGTGACTTGCTGAGGCCCAGGGCCTCCCTCGGGCACTGTGTTGGTGGCGGGCTGGCTCCTGCGGGCGGGCTGGTACAGCCGGGTCCTGCCTTTCCAATGCATGCCTCCCTCCTGGCCCTGGCCTTTTCTGACCACCTCTCCTCAGTGCTCTCTCTTTCTGTCCTCTGTCTCCAGCCTCTGCTCCTATGCCCTCCCCTCCTCTGGGGTCCTCCTCCCTATCCTGTCTGGGTCCCGACTCATCTTCCTCTCCCCGAAGCCCCTGGCCGGCCTTGGGCTTGGGGCCTGACAGCAGCCCTCGGGTCACCTTCCTGCCGCCCTTGCTCAGCGACCAGGTGCAGCACGTGCGTGCCTTGGGAAGCTTCCATCTCTTCTGCCAGGCCACAGGTGAGTGGGGCACCTGTCCGGGGGTGGGGCCTTCTCTACCCGCATGCCTTTTTGACTTCACCCTCCACAGAACTGTTCCTCAGTGAAACCTGTCAGACCAAGCTCTTCCACCGGGCAACAGGGCTCAGCCGCCTTTTCCCACCAAGGGCCGACTACTAGTGATTCTAGACTTGGTGGCCAGAGTGGTCACAGGTCTGCCCTTGTTACCCACAGCGGCTGAGGGAGTGTGGCTGTTCCCAGACTCAATTCTTAGCTCTTCACAGGCGGACGCGACCCCGAGGCTGCATCTTGCCTGTCACTGGCATACGGCACAGCTTCTGTGTCTGCTACCAGTTTGGGTTTCATATGTGGCATTTAGAGGTCTGAAAAATTTAACTTCCAAGCCTCCAGAGTAAATCAATTACTGGCTTCATGGTGTGTCAACTTGAAAAGAGCGCAGGTAGAGTACATGGCCCTTGGACTGGCGACATCATCCGGACCTGTCTCCAGTGTGTCCTGCTGGGTCCCGGGTGTGGTAAAGAATTGGTAGCTACAGAGTAAACAGGTGGCCCACTAGAAGCCTGGTGGCGCTTTCCTCGGCTCTAGGGGAAAGAATGAAGTTAATTAGGAGGAAAAGCAATTTTCTCCCCTTTTTGGGTTTTAACAGACGCTGCCGAGCATGGTAGCTGCTGGATGTCCTCCTGGGTAGCAGGGGTGGGGGGTTGGCTCCGGGAGCCCTGAGTGACCTGTCAGCTGGGACCAGCACGTGTGGCCCTGTGGCTCTGCCTGGTGTGGGTAGAAGCCTGTGACAAGGACATGGGGGAAACAGCCCCTCAGGGCACACTTGAACACTCTTGTGGGCGGGGACATGTACCAGCTCAGTGCAGGTGCCTGCTCCCTGGTGAGTGATTTTTGGAGATGAAGGCCTTTGTGTTTTTAACTGCGATCTAGGAGGTCAGACCCTCTCCACCATCCAGGTCAGGGCAGAAGTCCCTGCAGGATCGCTGGTGTGAGGGTGCATGTGGAGCGCTCCTGTAAGTGGGATCTGAGTCAAGGTGTGGACCGCAAGTTGGTCATTTCCCGGAGAGCGTTGGGCAAGGTACCCATCGCCTAGCTTGAGCCTCGACTGTAGCGTGCTTGATGGGGTAGCTTCACCAGAAGCTGTCTCTTCTTGTTAGTTGTGACAATCTGCATGCCCTTACTACAGAGCAGTTCTGCCCTAGGTTTCTGGAAGGGTCCTTGTGCATAGGAGGGTCACCCACAGAAGGAACTCCCCTCCATCTACCCAGCCCCTATGAGGCCCTGCCATACAGCTTTGTGTTGCTTTTAAAGTGCCTTTAGCCAGGAGGCTCCAGGGGTTAGATCTGCTTATAAGGGGGTCAATCTTTAGGCCACCCCAGGGTGATCAGCTTTGTGGCAGGCTTGGGACACCCCTAGAGAGGAAAGCAAGACAGCATGGGTAGGGACCTGGAGAGCCCCCCTCCACCAGTCCTCTTGTGTGCAGTGGGGGAAACCAGTCTGTGGATTGGCTGTGAGCATCAGGGTGCATAGAGCCACTGGGTGGTTGAAAATGAACCCCAGGTGTGCACCCAGGTAGCAGGTAGGACCACCCTGGGCATGAGGAATGAGGCTGGGGGAGGGCTACCCGAATCAGAGTGGGCTGCATGCATGGGAACACCTGGGGACAGGCAGGCCAACGCAGAGCTGCAGGGATGCAGTGGAGGTGTGGCCCCAGCCCACACCCCTCCATGCCACCCTCTCCACCCCACCTCCCCACCCGACTGGCCAGCCTGCTTCTGGGAGGAGTTCTGATTTTGTCCCAAAGGAGAAATCAGCTCTACCCCAGAGGTCCCCTTAGGCGACATGGAGCAGAGTCAGGGCAGGATGGAGAACAGCCCCGTCCGCAGACCCTGCAGTGAAGTCTTCCTGCCGCGGGCCCCATAGAGCTAGGCAGGTTCGGCCTCCTGCCTGGGGCCCACCGATATCCCAGTGTGGTTGGTGGCCCTGGTGACTGGTTTTAACTCTCCTCTCCCTCTCTCTAATTTCCTTTGCATTCAGAATGAGTTGGATAGTTTTTTAAAGGAATAAATGGAACGTAAGTACTCCTTTAACATTTTTAATGTTTTACTAGTTAAATACATTTCAATTATGTTGACAGCTTAGAAGGGCCTCGTGGTAAGTCTCCCTGGCAAGTCAGCCCTGGCAAATTGGGACTTTGGGGAATTTTGCTCCTGAAAGGCCCCAGCCTATGTTGTTCCATGTGACAAATTCAGCCCGGCTAAGGCCACCCAGGGTCTTTGTCCAGGGTGTGGTTGTGAGAAGCTCCTAGATGGGTGTCAGCCATCACCACTGGCCCTTTTAGAACTGACTCCAGTGTCTATCCAAAGGACAGTCTCTCATCCTTGGCTACAGCCCTCAGAGAATGTCTCACAAGTTGATTCCCAATGGAAGCCCCCGGCAGGGAAGGCCAAGGGATGTGGTATGAGTTAGTGCGCCAACAGTTACCAGGTCTGCGTTGTGTGGGGTCCAGGTGGGTGTGGATACAGGTTAACTGTCCCCACGGGCCCATCCATGGCCCAGGACTGCTGGGCGCCATGAGAAACACTTTTAAACACAGCAAGAAAAGCGTGTCTCCTCTGTCGTGCTAATCCACATGCCTTGACAACAGAGTGGTCCTTGCGCGCAGAAGGGCCACCCACACAGGGAATGCAGTCCAAGCCTATGGCACATTCGTTTTTTTCAAAAGCAGGTATTTTTATTTTTCAGTATTTGATATAGTGAATTTGTAACTCTAGGAATTTAGACTAGAATAAAATTTAAATTATCGTGAATTTAACACCCAAAGGTAGCACTACCAGCATTATGGCTTTTTAGGCTTTTTCATGACTGAGTTCACACATACACATATGGTACGTATGAACATGCAGGCACTTTTTAAAACATGTTACTTGTATTGTGTTGAATTTGTCATGTGACTCCTGATGAGTAACAGCACAGCTGGCTGTCACACTGTGACCCCTCACAGCACTTTCAAAGTCTCTCTGGTATCAGTGGTGCCTCTAGGACTGTGACCAGTGCCTGGGATTCATCCTAGGCTTGTCTGCCTGCAGAGTCTGAGGTTCTTTGTACTGAGTGTGCTGGGTCAATGATGAAGGTCCAGACAAAGGTCAGGAGGTCCCAAGTCAGTCATGTGGGTACTCAGAAATGCTAGGAGCCCACCCAGAATTATCATAACAGGAATCTCTCTTAAACATGTGCCTGGGACAGAGCTCTACCCCATCCCTCCCTCCCGGCCTAGGACCCAGACAGCTCTGTTCACCAGGCTGTGGTCTAGGAGCCGAGGCAGATGCACATTGTGTGGCATTTCATCCTTGGACTGTGTTGTTTCTTCTTAGTTAACTCCAGTCATGGACTCCAAACATCCTCTTGAAGTCAGTTTTGTCACTCCCAGGTGGGGAAGCCTCTAGGGGGAAATCTGGTTTTAAAATCTGCCGTTCAGGCGAGTTAGACAGGTGGAGGCTCTCTGGTTGGGGTGCGTCAGCCCACCTGCAGGAGGTGGTGGATCCATGCAGAGCAGTGGGCGTCTCAGGAACTGGGTCACAGGCAAGGAGGCCAGAGGGTGCCCCAAATCCTGGGGTTGGCGTGCACATATGCACAGGTGAAAGTGAAGGGACAGCATCTGGGCTGGCTGGGCTGGCCTAAGCCCACTGACTCAGAGCAGTAGGGAGTGTGCATCCCAAACCTGAGCAGCCAGCTGCTCAGCTGGGTGGGGATTCACATCTCTGTTGACGGGATACACATGGAATGACTCCAGTCTTAAGTAGGGGATGAGAGCTGCACTGCCCTGGCCAGCCCCTGCCCAGGTGGCCTAGGGGCACGGGCTGTGCAGCCACAGGTGCTTGCTGGGCTGGGCCGGAACAGCTCCGGCTCCTGGCTCCCCTGTAGCCCCTTCCTGTACTCCACTGTCCTGTGGGCAGGCGCCCTGCCCTCCCTTGCCCTGGCCCTTGTCTTGGTTAAGACAAGCCTGCAGTCCCTCCTCGAACGCCCTGGCTCACCAGAACTCCCGATGGCAGCATCACCCTCAGACCTCAGTGTTGTGAGCACACGGCTTTGCAGGTGACTTGGGAAGAATGAGGGCCAGGAGCAGGGAGCCCTGGGCACCCAAGACCAAGGTGTCTGTCTCCCTTAGGTGGACATGGTCTGTGTGCCCCCAGGTCCGGCAGATGCTCGCTTTGTCTGGGAGAAGAATGGACATAAGCCAGAGCCGTGTCCCCCAACGCAGACCCTGGTGCTGCCTGACGGCAGGGTTCATGTGCTCAGCTGGCTGCGAGATGCCGTCCATGAAAGCGCCGAGTACAGCTGCTCAGTCCTCTCTTCGGCCGGGAGCATGAGCTCCCGAGTGCGGATCACCGTCATGCGACATGGTGAGCACCCAACCCGAGGCAAAGATCTTGATGCGCCTGGTCCCCATAGGTGGGTGGGGCGGTGGCACTACGGGCTGGGCAATGCCCCAACTTCTCGTTTGCCGCCTAGTGCACATGCCCGTCACACCCTTCCACATGCCATGGACACCCACTGCACCCCCACCCCCCACACTCAGGCACACTGGCCCAGCTGCCACGCTCCTGTCACGCATTAGGTTACTGGGACACAGCTTGGGGCTGCTCCACCCACTCCCACACCACGTATGTGGTGGTGTGTACAGTGTGCCTCCCAGGGCCTCCCCAGTCCCCTGCACCAGGGCCCAAGCTACTGCTTGGGCTGGAGGCGAGTTCCTACGTGGGCTGTGGATCCCACTGCCTGGCTGCCTGTCAGGCGTGCTTTTGCCTGTGTGGTGCACAACTGACAGGGTGAAGGTCTGCAGGGAGAGCCCCATCCCTCCCTGTCCTCGCAGGAAGGAGCCTCAGGCTGTATCTGTGCCTGGCCCGTCGCCCCACTTCTATAGTGCTGGCAGATGCCGCCTCCTAACGTCTAGACTCCATGGAGAGACAGGAGGGCAGAGTCTGAAGGGTACATAGGGTTCTCCGGTCCATCTGCTTTCAGCCCAGGGCTCCCATCCTGGTTGAGACCCCTGTCCTCTATCTGTCCAAGACTGAGGTGACTGGAGATGGCTGGAGCAAAATAGCAGCTTCCACTTGTGACAGCCGTGGGAGCTGTCTGCTTCTCAGACCCGTCCCGTGTTTCTGGGCATTTTGAGGTGGCAGCCAACCTGGGAGTCAGCTGAGTGCAGGTTCTGCTGAGTCAGCTTCCTGTTCTCAGCATTTCAGCTTCCAGGTGTTTGCCTGTAGCTCCAGGTCTGTTCCTTTCCCAGAGTTCATACACACAGGAGGTCTTGTTTTGGTCATTTAAGTGTTTGGGAGAGAAAAAGTAATTACAAATGTTGGCTCCTCCCACAACCTGCTTCATCCCTTACAAAATGTCCGTCAAGTCAGTATTTTATAAATCAGCAGACAGCTTGGTGACAATGACCAGGAGTGGCAAGGTGACATGGGCCCATACCATCTTTTCAGTGCGGGGTTCAGCTGTCCTGAGGTGGGCACTATGGTTATGCGTATTCACACCACCCCAGTGTTGGCGCCTCAGTCCCGGGCCTCACACAGGAAGGAGAAAGCAGAGGCCCCACATGTGGAGTGCTGTGACAGAGCTAGCCCGGTTTCAGGAGCAGCTGCCACATGGCCCGTGGACACGGATGCAGAAGCACCATAGCCAGGATGGCAGGGGCAGAACTGGCTGCATGTCTGGTCCAGGCCCGCAGAGGGGCCTCCCTGGTCATGGTGTGGTCTCCGTGGGCAGCGTGAAGCCCTTCCATCTGAGACCCGGAGCCCATTCTGTCTTGCAGAGACGACGCATCAGGAGAAGTGGACCAGAGAGCTGGCCACCTGGAGGGCCATGGCTGGGGAGCATGACCGCATGCTGCAGAGCTGGAGGAAGGCCTGGGTAGGTGGTCGGCCCAGGATGGGCAAGAATCTTTGTATGTAGGCCCATTCTGGTGGGCTGAACTGCTTTCATTCATCCAATGGTTCTGCTTTCAGAAACCCACACCCACTACTTAGGAATCCCCCCATGGCCTATGACCCGGGGGTGGTTGGGGCAGGGGGTGCATTCTAGCCCAAATCAGGTGAGATGGGCGGGGCGGAGGGATAGGCAAACCTGCTGGTTCATGTTAGATACCCACAGCCATCCCACGCTGGAAAGAACAAGAACTGAATTGGGGGATGACCTGGACTGGCTGCCTGATGGGCAGGGAGCCAGGTGCCTGGTGCAGCTTTGGGTGAAGCTGGAGATTTGCAGTGGCCGGAAGGGCAGCATCTTAAACCTGAAGCTTCAAGTCCTGGCCTGCGTTCAATGGCCACTCAAGGCCGCCTTGTAGGTGGCTGACAGTCCCTTCTAAGCTTAACCTCCCGGCAGGCCCCCTGGACCCCAAGGGGAGCACGCAGGTGGGATGGAGGCCTTGGGGCACGTAGAATGTGGGAGATCTGGCTGGGGAAGAGCCCCTCTTCTGTAGGAATTCAAGGCACCCTTGTTCTTTTAGGAAAGCTGCAACAAGGACACCCTTTAGCCAGAGGAGGCCTGCGGCACCAGACTGAGACCACCCTGCTGGCCCTGCTGGCCCTGCTTGCAGGGGTGTCAGCGTCCCCTGCCCACCTAACTGCCAGGCAGTGGACATGGCCTCACCTGGACTTCGTGACGACAGCCAGGACTTTATCCATTAGGTGCTTCTGTGTGGCAAGTCTGGCAGGAGCACAACAGCTGAGCGGCTGATACACTCGCGATGCTAGGACAGCAGTGACAGTGCCTTTTCCAAAAGTGCTGCTGTGACTGGTCCCCTCACCTGAGCTGTTTCACTTCATGCCCAGACCAGCCCCGTGGACTCGGGCCTGATGCAGAACTCCGGACAGCATTCCTCCCTACCTTCAGATGTAGCCACTGGGGGAGGTGAGTTCAGGCACCCCAAGAAAAGACTGTCCTCAACTCCCAGAGGATGAGGTGCCTGTATTTCTCCCTGGCCCTGTACACTGGGCTCCATGTGGGGATGCCCAGGTTATAGCTCCTCTGAGACGTTGGACAGGTGGGCGGGCCCCATGCACACTGGTGCTGCGGTCAGTTGTCTTCACAGAACAGGAAGACTGGGGAGTGTTTCCTGAACAGGCAGTGACAGCAGTTTGGGAGATCCGTTTGCAAGCCTGAGGCCTGCAGCAGCTCAGCTGCGCCCATATCCCATTTGTTGAGTTTCCATGGCATTCTGGCTAGCACGCTCCCAGAACCTCTGAAAGCCCAAAGTTCCTACAATCCCGATAGGTAACGGGTTCCCCCACCTCCCGACCTGGCCTGTTCCCACACACCCTTTTCTGAAGCAGGGTGCATCTGCCCACACCTGCCTAGAACAGCAGCACACATTTCTTGTCCTTTCTCCCAGGAGCGTCTGTCATCGGCTCCCCAAGGATAGTGCCTGGACTGGGCCCTGGCCCCTTTTTGCCTGGGGGTGGGTCTGCCTTTCCAGGATGCCTGTGTGGCTCAGCCAGCCACACCACCCTGGCCCCACTCTCGTCCCACCCGACAGTGGCGAGGGAGCTGTTTCTGGATCCATCAGAACGACAAGCAGCTTCCAATCGCCACAGGGAGCACTACTGGGAAATGTGGTGAGGGCTTTTGTCTCTTCGTGTTGTTGAGAAAAATAAAGGTCAACAGTTTGCTTCATGAAGTGAGTCTCTACCAGGGAGGCCCTAGCCGTCTGCAGGCCATGTCACTGCTGTCCCTTGCAGTTGGCCTCTGCTAAGCGTGACACCTCATCAGGGCACCCACACTGAGTCACACACAAGCCTTCTGGGTTGCGGTGTGTATTAGAACCTATCCTCTGGCCCCACCTCTCCCTCGAGATTAGCTGAACCCACAGATCCAGAGGCCTCGGGTGCTGAGTGGAGCAGCGCTTACACGTCTACACTTCTGAGTGCAGCTGACGGGGTACTGAAGTCTCTGGAACCTTTATTCTCTTACTTTCGAACTTCCTAAAGTCAGCTTGCTGTCCTAGACTCAGAGCGACAGGAAGGCCTCCTCCTCGTGGTTGCTCCTGGCGCCCAGGCTGGATGACAAATCCTACATGCCCCAGTCACAGGCCAGCTGGTGCTCCTCCACTCAAGCTCCAGTCACCTCCAGCCCTGTCTACACTGCCTGCAATTTCTGAATGCCTATTCTTTCACTGGCTCACCAGACAATGTATGGCATCACTGAATTCGACTAACAGTTTTTCAAAGTCCAAACAGCCCTGCTTCCCCCATTCCGGGGAAGAACTTAACCAGGAGGGATGCGGCCAGTGCAGGCTGCCATCCAGGTGGTAGGGCGCCACAACTCCCCTGGCCCTCCAGGCCCCTCCATGTGACGGAGTCTAAGGGGAGTAGGAACAGCTGGCAAGGCAGGGCTCTGGTGAGCCTGAGATGCTGTCTCCAGTGAAGTTAAATAATCACTCTTTATTCAAAATAAATAAGCCCTCTGACTGACAGGAAGTAAGAAAGTAAACTTCTATTCTCCTGGTCTCTAAGACAGTAACCACATTCAGAACGTGTTCATTTCCAAAAGAAAGAAAAGATTTGATTATTGGAACTGAAGTTGAGGAACTTCGATACATGTTGTTTCTGGGAAAAATAAAGTCTAAAGAAGTAATTCATGTCAAAAGGTCATGGGTTAGAGAATCATCTTTCCTGGTAAGGCTCATTTTAGCAAACTCTCCCAAGTATCCCCCAATCTTCCAGCTGAAAAGTCACATGTAGAGAAAGGCCCTCCCCTCTTGACATGGCCCTGCTGTGTGAAAAGGCTTCTGTGAGCGGAAAAGGCCTGCTGCACAGGAACACACCCCTCCTGCCCCATTGTTGCCAATAGTGCCTTCCAGAATCTAACTTGGCTCAGTTATTTGGCAACGGAAGTTTCCTTGGCAGCACAGTACTCTGATACATTTTCCGATATTTTCCAGACTCTCAGTGCACTCAGGGAGCCAAAGGTCTCAAAGATTTTAGGTTTCTGCCACATACCCAAGTGTCCCTAATGGACACTGATGGTGCCCATCACAGGCTCACTTCCCAGTGAAAGAAATACCATAGGTCAATGAAGATCCCATAAGAAAAAGGCTGTCGAGTCTTTCAAACCTTCTGTGCTTACCCCCAAGCACATGAACACGTGAAAGGAATTCTTCCTATAAATTCAAGTTCATCATCTGAGAAGTTGAAGCCTCCAGTGAGTCTTCCAGCTCCAGGGCACATTGGTTGTATGCTTCTAGATGTTTCCTCCAGATCTCAACTAGAAACAAGCAGCAGTACAGTTGATGAGCAAGCAAAGTCTCTAATGGAAAGCGTGCTGCCCACAGCTCAGTCCCGGATGGGGACTGGCATGCACGCAACCCCATGGTCCCCAACCCCTGCTGTGAGCAGCTCTCACTGACAGCCATCCTGTTGCTGCCCCCACCCCCACCCTTCTGAACCACGCTGAGGTGCCTCTGCCAATGGCTGCATCTGGAGTGGCCAAGATGCTCTCCCAGGGTCCCTGACTTCAAAGAATATCAACGAAGACTCAGGGGCCTGGCCCGGCAGCAGAGCCTCCCCAGCACTCACTGTAATGGGGCTCTTCCGCTCCAGTGGGAGCTGCAGGGTCCTGTGAGGGCAGGCCAGCGGTGGTGTGGGGCCTGAGCTCTGGCACCGGGCGTGCGGCCTCCAGCATGGTCTTGTACGCCTGCCGGGCAGCCATTGTCAGCTCTATCATCCTGTGGAACTGGTCCTGGACAAGTGAGGGCACAAGTGACATCCCGTGACCACAGAGGCAGTCTCCTATGCACTGCCATGGCCCTCTACACAGGGAGGCGGGGGACACTGCCTAGGGTGGCACCAAGGACCCTCTGAGGCAGGAGCGATTTCAGAGCTGAATTCAGAATCATACACGGAGACAAAGGCCACGGAAGCTGGGAAGCTCTGCCCAGTTCCCCACAAGAATCCAGGAGCTCCCTCACCCTCACCTGCGCCCCATCGTAGCTGAAGATGCCCACCACGCTGACGGGAACGGCTTTGTTCAAGCTGCGCCCCAGAGCTTTGCGGTTGAGCGCGAACACGAAGGGGATATTCTGCTCACAGGCCTGGTCGATGATGGTGTGTAAGGTGTCGTCCAGCCCGCCTGGTCAAAGGACAGGAGAGGTGACGGCAGGGTGTCCCAAGGGCCTTCTCCACAGACAGCATCACGCCCCAGCCACTTTCTTAACACTCACACCTGTGGCTGTGCCAGGCTGCATCCAGGGAGAGTGGGTCACTATGACGCCCTGCGTGTGGAAGGACCAACTCCCAGAGAGACTTCCCAGGTGTCACGTCCACAGCAGGCACTAGGCCGTGAAGAGAATGAGGCCTGAGGAAGATTTAAGCACCTGCGCTGGGTGCCAGGGGAGAGTGCTGATGCCATCCTGTACACTCAGAAAGCCCTGAGGGGGAGGCTGCACGACCACACCATGGACTCGCTGCCCACCACCTCCCGCCCCTACGTCCTGCGAGGCTCCAGGCAGGTGAGCCGGGAACACAAAGAACAAAAAGAAGGGGAAAGGGTGGCATGCTCTGGTGTCTCTGGGGTTAAGCCTGTGACTGCGACAAAGTCCTCAGAAAACCCAAGACCCAGGGGGCTTCTTCCTCTGCCTGCATGCTGGCCCTTCATTCTCGCCGTTTCCTTCCTCTTTGAAAAACACAAAGAGGTAAAGAAGAGGTGCAGGAGCTATCTGACTGAGGAGACAGGACCATGGCCTGGAAATCGCAGGTCCTGAAACATCGTGCCGATGAGAAGGGAAGGAAGCACGGCATCTGTGCATAACAGACACAGAAAGCACGTGCACGCGCTTTAAGAGGCGGCCAGCCAGACAGAACGCACCCTTATCCTGCAGAGACGAGTCCACTCACAGTGGCCACAAATTCACAGAAGGTGGGAGTAACTTATCAAGACACAGGGCAGATGTGAACAGCGGCTTCCGCCTGGCATTTAAACCTGCCAGATAATCGAAACACACAAGTTTCTATGCTCTTGGACAGGATGATCCAAAATGGTAACATAAAAATGCTACATTAACTTAATTTTCCCCCATTTTCTTTTTTCTCAAAAAAAAAAAAAAAAAAAAAAAAAAAAATCCCAAGTTGAAAATAGCTTTTTGAAAAATAAAAATGTCAGGCTGGCATGAGCAGGTACAAAGCTACAAGAAGGAGACAAGGTAAAAGAACAGGGGTCCAGAAAAGACCCAGAATTAGAGATGATCTCCAGTAACCCTGGAGTGGGAGGACTGGAATGACATAAAACCTGGGTGCAACAGAAAATAAGAATCAGGCACGCCCTGGTGGCTCCGGGTGTCAAGTCTGTGCCTGGGGCTCAACATACTCAGCCGGAGGACCAGGTTTGTAGCAGGGGTTGGGTGGGAGAGACAACTAAATAAATGCTTTCCTCCTCTCAATTCCTGCCTGCCTGCTTCCTTCCTCTTTAAAACAGCATGAAGATTCTGTGTGAAAAAAGGGCAAATGACAAACTGGAAAAATACTCGCAACTCTTACCCAAAGGGACCTATAAAACAAGGCACACGACAAATAAAAAGACCAACATCCCAAAAGACAACAGGCAAGGAAACGAGTCACGCACAGTACTAAACCCCTGAACAGGAGAAAAGGTGCTTGGCCTCCCGTGTGGAAAAACATCACAGTCTCGAGGAAGGCAGGCAGGGGGAAGCTGAGCCACTGGCTGGGGGTCTCAGAGGTGCAGAGGCTTGGGCCCTCCTGGGTGCAAATACACCTGCACTCATCTCAAGTGTGTGTTCTGCAGAGAAGTTAACGTGCAAGGGTCGTGCTTACTTAAACAGCTGTGGTCTGAAAACAAGGGCTGTGTCCATCAGAAGGGGACTGTGCGGCCAAGAGAGCACGGCAGTTGTGTGCCTGGGGCAGAGGACCCGGAGACGTGCTGGGGCGCTAAAACAAGGCACGCACTGGATGCCAGAGCACATGCACCCATGGACTTACGTTCTCACTCTGTCCCTCTCTCCAGGACATGAATATCTGGTGATGGGGCTGCCTTTGGATGGCTGGGGGTGAAGGGCTTGCTCCTCAAGAGAAATGAGCTGTGTCTGCCCCACATGGGACTCCCCAACTCTCTACAGATGCACAGCCACCCCTCCCTCCAGGGGGAACTGAGACTCATTCCACACCACTTTGAAGGGGGTTAATGCTGAAGCTCCAGCCCGGGTCAACCGAGGGTGAGGACACAGCCTTGTGGGGTGTCAACTTTAAAGCAAGCACCAGCTCCACAGTCTGGGAAGGGGAGTCAGCAGGGGACAGGTGTGTTCCCTGGCTCTACTATAGTGCCATCACCTCACTCACCACGGAGACCTCTGTCATCCCTGCCCAGGGCTCTCCTGTCTTAGAGTAGCGGGCAGATGTTATTTTAGCAGAAAGCTGTCCCGGCCAGCCAGCTGCCACTGTCCTGACAGAGGCCTGTGGCCCTTGGCTGTACAGGAACCTGGGCTTCAGGAGGGCTCTCAGCACCGTGCCTGACTTGAGGCCGATAGATGCTGCTCTACGTGCTGTTGAGGGTGCCTGGCAACCAGCCCACTAAAACCCTGGGTGCAGTCTCTTCAAGCCCCCCACCCCCAGAGACAGCTCTTTTGTTGCCAGTACCGCTCCACTTAGGAATCCCTGTCCTTCCACCACACCGAGCCCCAGGACGGCCCTGAGTCCCAAGTCCTCCAGAACACTGTGTAACCTGGGAACCCACTCGTTGAACCCATCTCCAGTCAGGTCACTGGTGAGAGCCCATGAGACCACGTGCACGGTTCCACAATGATGCTCAAAATCTGAAAATGAACAAATAATTTCCACATAAAGTGTCAGTTCATGACGGCAGGCACACTCCACTCTGGGTAGACACAGAATCTCCTCACGACAAAGGCTGTGACATTCCATGCTGCCTCAGATAAGTGCAGTCACTGCAGCTATCCAGCACGCAGTGTGCGGGCAGGTCCTGAGGCCTCACAGCAAGGACGTGCGGGAACCTGCACCCTCAGTGAACACGGCGACTTCAAGACGTGTCCATAGGAAAAGCAAGATGGGCTGCACACACACACCACACCTCACTACAGATCACACATATCACATACACCACAAAACACGCACCCCCCCACACACACAGAGTATAAGACAAGAACAAAAGAATTTTTCGCTGTGAAGTTGAGATGCAAACAGACAAGTGACCTAAGCCAACAGTGAGCAAGAGCCTAGAGCAGCTGTCTGCCCTGATGAAGCTCCCCTGGGACAGGCACCTTCGGGAACGGGAATGAGGGGAGGTCCACAAGTGACAGCAGGTCCTCATCCAGACCCAGACCCTGCCTAGCGCTCCCTCTGGTGACCACATGTCCAGCCGGGTGTGAGCACAAGAGAACAGAATGGAGGGAGGAGACTTTCTGGGCCTGCCCAGCCCTCAGAGAGGCAGACACCTCGGTGCTGTTTCCACCCAGCAGCCACTGACTACTCAGGCAGCTCTGAAAGCTGCGTCCTCACCGGCTCTGGGTGACTGAGCTACCACAGCTGGAGAACTCAGTCCTGCCTGCAAGTGTGCGCCACCAAACAGCAGTCATGGTCTGGATTTCTGGTCAGCCTCTTAGACACGGGGCCGTGAACACCTACAGAACCTTTCCGTTTGGAAACCAAACCCTGGAGGAGCAGGGCAGACCAGGCCGGGGCTGACAGTCCTAAGAGGACTGGGCGCCACCAGAATGTATCTTCAGAGAAAATAGGTAGTTCCTGAAAATGAAAATGGCCAAAATGAACGATGCCACGGAAACTTATTAGAGATTCTAAGAACCAAGAGGGAGAGGAGAGATGACAAAGGAAGACAGGTTACAAGAGGGAGAACCCAGACAGTGCCGGGAACCACCCCTGGAGGAGTCCCAGCAGGAACAGAATTTCCGGGACAGGGGCACTGAGGCCACCCTGCTAGCTGAGGCCCTGGGGACAAGGGAGTCCGCTAGCCTCTAGGAAGAGGAAGCAACGTCAAGAGTTAGAGGGTGGACTTCCAGCTTGGCCTCCACAGATCCCGTGCCCCGTTTTCTTAGGAGCCACTGGAGGACGACGTACCTACACGTGGCACCCCAAAACAGGACCACAAGTACTACTCACTACTCAGGAGACAGGTGTCTCTGGATGTCTCTGATCACAGCTGTGCAGAGAGCTGGCAGAAGTCTCAGGGAATGCGACTCAAAGGGCCTGCTGCGCCTCAGTCCCAGGAGCACCTAGGCCTCTGGGAGCCAGGAGTGACACTGCCAACACCTGAGTGAATGGCAGGGCCCTGAGACCCCCTTCAACTGTCCTGTTTCCACTGACAGCGTCAGGGCCTGCCCAAGCTGGGAAAGGATGAGTCATGGCAGTGACAGGTAAACTCAGCCACTGTTTTGGGGTCCTGAGGGAGGCACACGAGTCACAGTGCCGAGGGTCTCCAGGAGAGATGGCAGTCAGAGAAGCTGGGTTCATACTGTGACCTGAAAGTGTGAGCAGCGTGAGGGGAGCTGACAGCCTGGGAAAGGAGTGAAAAGAGTGTATTCAGATGAGGGGTGGAGGGGTTGAGGGTGCACTCCCCTCAACAGTGGGCCCTCACCCCACGAAGCAGTCAACCTTCCAGGGTAGGTACTGGGACACAGCACGCCCTCAGTGAACTGGTGAGTCAGGCACAGAACAGAGCACTTTAAAATGGACAAAGCCCGGGGCAGGCCTGCCCTTGCAATCAGTCTGTCCCGGTTCACCGTGGACTGCAGCCCACTTTGTGCATCTCGGTGCTTACCTTTGGACTGAATCTTCTCACAGTTGGGAGAAATGATAATGCATTTCAACTTTCTGAGCTTCAGATGTTTCAGAACTTCCCTCAACCCCAAAACAAGTCGGCGTTTCGTCTTTGCCTTGACTGGATCTTTCTGGTACATTCGATCTTGGAAACGGACCAGTTCTTTAAGCAGATCCGTAACACAGGCGTCAACTTCTTTACTAAGCATCTGACTGCAGTAACTGAAAAGAGGAGATACTATCAAGGTCCCGCTCCCAGCAGATGAGGGAGGACAGCACAGCGCTTGAGAAATCACTGTGATAACAGTGTGGTCAGCAAGGCGGCACTTCAGGCTGACTGGACTTACTGGGTAGGAGGCATCCTCCCACTTCCAGTCACAGGGGCAGACAAGTCCACACCGAGTCCCCACCACACACTGGCCACATGTCCCCAATTCCCCATGCCTCTTTCTACCCTGGAGGAAAAAGGGGTTGGGGGGGTGCTGGGGGGATGCTCCTCAAGAGTGTGGCAAAATTAAATGCCTAAGGGGATCCAGCAACCCACTGCAAAGCTGGACGTCGAGACACCTCCAGCATCCTGTTAGCAGGGGAGATACTCTGGAGAAACAAGTTAGGGCCCTGACATGCTGCAGTGACTGGACACTGGGCCACCTACTCATCTCCTGCTAGTGGATGAAGACACACCAGTGCCCAGCAGGCAATGTTCTTAGCAGTCAAGGGGGAGAGCAATGCTCAGCCAGAGAAACACAGCCCATCACAGTATCCCATTACCCGTCATACCCATGTACCCACAGTACCCACAGGGGCTGGCATAGACCATGGTACTCACTCTCTAAATCTCCGGCTATGGATCTTGGGGCCATCGGGGGTTGGGGGACAGGCCTCTGCCTCCTTCTGGAGCTCAGCTTCCAGACGCTCCTCAGGCTTGCTCTCCACAGCAGCAGCAGAGGACACCAACACTTCTGTCCCTGCTGAGTCACAGAGAAAGGAAGAATCACTTCTACCTGTGTGCTCAATACTCAAAATCAGAGGGGTGTGCAGATGGGAGCTCCCAGCAGCACCTGGTGGGCCATGTCCTATGTGCCCCACATTCAGATATGATTGCCGGTCAGGGCTATAGAGCCAAGTGCTAAGTGACAGGAACGGCCTGGCAAAAACTGACATTCTGGCAGAGAGAGGCATGGCAACATCCTGGTCAGTCCAGAGGCGCCGCCCATTGTTTATTTTTATCACGGCACATCTCCATAAAATCTGTCGTCTTAATCATTTTTAAGTGTGCGGTTCAGTGGCCACATTCTTTGATTTGCTATGTACCTGAAGACATCCACACCTGGAAGGTCGAGGAAGGCTTTCAGTTGAGAATTTGCACTTTAAGGTCTGAGACCTTCCCTTACCAGGTGACCCTCAGGTAGGAGCTGAGCTCCATACGGAGAGAGAGCGCCTCGAGGGTATGTCAGGGCACCAGAGACGACTCCACAACAGCCCCCAGTCCCCAGTTACTTCCAAACCATGAGTGGGGAATGGCACACTGGCAGGAACTCAAACTCACACACCCACCTGGAGGGCGAGCACGGGCACCTAGCTGGCCTCTCTCCACCTGGGTCACCTGGAAAGTGCCCTGAACTCGTCAGGCAGGACCCTTAAAGTTAGACGGCAGTGGACCCTGGAGCTGACAGTCCCCCTACCGGGGGTTACCAGCAAAAGGAAGTGCTCTCTCCTACACAATTCACAACACACACACGCCATACTCAGTTCACACCACGCCATACCCCCACCCACAGGTCACATACACGCCCTATATACACAACACGTGCGTGTGCCACACGCATACCATTCTCACTCACACACAGGTGCCACTTACCACGCTCATTCACACACGCTTCTATGGTTCTAGATTCTGCTGGCCAGGGGTGGGTGGGGCACACACGACCAGATTCCACCTGTAGGGGACAAAAGCTGGCTTCGCCGGTGGAAAGACTGGGCCCAGGGAGCACAGGGGCTGCTCTGCCTCGGAACTGGGTGCTGTGAGAATGCTCTGATGACATGCACTCCTGAACGTATAGTCAATAGTAAGCTTAATTCAAATACATTCTTTTGTGTGACACCCTGTTCCATACACATGTGCAAAGAACACAGCTCTGCAGTTAGTGGTGGTATTAATCCTCATGGCCACTTCAGCACTCAGGGAGATCCCTCACCCGAGTCTCACAGACCCCCCCAGGGGCACCAGAAGCCCCCTGTCCCAGGATGCCCTCTTACCGTCAAGTGGGGAGTCTGAAAAGAGCCTGCTCCAAGCACAACACCAACTTACCCTACTGGGAAGTTTGGCACACCCCTGAAGGGTTTGCTGGGCACATGGCTGTCCCTGAGAAACAGTTTTTGAGAAGCAAGCCAGAGAAGGTACCTGCAGGGTCATCCTGCTCTGGAGCCTGGCCATCCCCGTTGCTCTCCGTTTCCAGTGCATCGTCACCAGCGAGAGCTGGGCTGGAGGCATTTTCCTGCAGACGCTGCTGCTTTCTCTCCTGCCGTTCTTTCAAAATAATCTTTAAAGAAACGATTTCAACACCTAAGTATTTTACTTAAAAATAGGCTCTTCGAACACTTGGTGATTTGGTGGAGAGCATGGTTGTCGACATATATCTAAGGAATGGGGAGCCGAGACACAGGAGGTCATTTTAATGTGCAGAATAATTACAACAATGCATACATATATATGTACATGTATATATATATCTATATATATATAGATATATATATACACACACACATACACATTTAAAAACTTAAAAAAGATACCAAAAAGTAAAACTTGACAAAGACCAAAAATTAGTGTCACCAACTGTTTTAATGATACGCAGGGCATAATTTATTTCTCCTGTATACATACAACTCTGGATAAAATCTGCTTCAAATATGAGAAAATCATCTGCAGTAACATTTATTGAGCTCTGCATGCCAATCACTGTGTATTGCAATCTACTTTTTACAAACAATGTTACAGAGCCCCGGTCTGGTAACTCACCATCTGAAAAGCAAGAGGACCAATGTGGTAGAAGGTTTATTAAGTGGAAGAAAAGTAGGTTTATTACCAAGAAGCACCAAAACTGAGAAACTGGAAGACCTACTCTGTCTCAGATCCAATTCCTCAATTACAGGGGTTCTAGAGTGCACAGGCTAGCAAGGCACACGTGGAGGGGGAAGATAAAGTATTTGGAGACATAGGGAGATTGTGGGGGAAGTGAGGTATCTGCAAAATTGTGAAGTCACTGGTGATGGCAGATTCTGTAGCACTGACAGGGACGGGGTCTGCTGGTTTATCAGGCTTATCATTGGTCTCCACATTCCAATGGAAATTCAACGGAATCTATTATCTGTGTATCTCCCAGCTAAGTTGATCTGTAACTAGACTCTACGTTAATTAAATGCCAAGAAACCCTGGGAAAAAAAAAAAAGGTTCTTCCATGAAAGTAAACTCTTGTCAGCCAAGTTCAGCCAGCTAGCGAGATGTCTGCCAGGCCTTGTTCCAAACCCTGGCCTGAGACCTGGGAGTGCAGAACAGGCCAGAGCTTGGTGTCACCTGGCTCGGGCAGTACCCACACTCCTCATCACCCACTACTAGAACCAGAGGAGGGCCCTCTGCCCTGTGGACAGCATCTGCAGCAGTACTGACTCAAAACTGGGGCCGCGCAGACCTGCTGGGCAGTAAGAGTGTGCGCATGTGAAGGAGGCAACCCTAATATCCCCTAATGGTTTCCTTTCCCACTCTAGGAGCCAGACACCCAGCCCACACATGCACATCACCAGGACGAGGACTGGTTTCCAGAGAATCCCGAACACACCTTGCCATAGCACCATCAGATAAAGTCAACACATTACAACCTAAAAGTCACATTGAGAGCAGTGAGCAGTTGGGGTTCCTAACATCTGGCTACAAGAGGACCCGCTCACCTTCTTCAGTGAGGTAGGCTTCTTGGCCTTGGGGACTTCCCTCTGCTTCCCCTTCTTCATCAGGGGGGCGCTGGAGTCCAGGGGGTTGTGTGGTGTCTTCAGCTGGTTGAAGCAGTGGCCCTTCTTTCCAGACGTGGTGTCTTTAGAGAGGACAGGCACTGCTCCAACTGCAACACGGGACAAAGGCCTCATGTCCATGCTCAGGGGACAGATATACTCCACACCCACTTGCGGGGGACACCCTGTGCCGCACAAATCCACTCCACAACCATACGCATCTTCGCCAAATTGCCCCTTTGACACTTCTCAATGACAATAGTTCTCAATGAATTCAGTCTTGATAGGATCCAAAATAGGTACCGATTTCTTTGGGCAGCACTATCTTCCTGCTGCCATAACCAAATCTAAGTTGTCAGTAAAGCCTGGCACACGTGGAGTTGGCTGAGTGATCTCTGGTGGCAGGTACTTATTAAGACTCCTTAAGTCAGTCTCCCCCACTTCTCTGTGGTGTCGCTGCTGGTTCCTGTGTGCTTATCTCCCACCTCGCTACCTTAGACAGCCCTTCTAAGACGTGAATGCTCATTCTACTGGATTCTCCAGAGTTCCAGCAGCTTCTGAGACTCAGCAGTGTTTTCCAGATATAAATGTGAGTTCCCCAATGCCCTCCTGTGACACCGGGGTAAGCCCTCCATTTCATTTTCGGGTTCTACTTCCCACCTTGTTCCTGCTCCATGGAAAGTTCATCTATGGATTCTTCCCATCTTCCCACCCCCCTTTTTTTTTCTTAAGCAAAGGTGCAGGCAGAAATGAAGGCAAAGCAGGCAGGCAGGAAGAGAGAGAAAGAAGAAACATTTTCATTTATTGAGTTGTTCACCTCGGTCATTTCCCCTGGCCCGGGGCCTTGAACTGGGGACCCTTGCGTTTATGTGGACTGCACCAGGTGAACTAAACCACTCAGCCACCGGGGTGTGCCTCCCCTCCATTTTAAATTGGGAAAATTTCCAAAGAAAGGGAATGATTTAGCAAGAAGTCCACGTAATCACTGCCCAGCATGGTTTTCCAAATATGTTTTCTACCCCTCACCGCTGTTTGCGCTCAGTAACCACGACAGCTGCTGGGACTCAGGCCTCACTCCGTCATGTTGAGATGTACCTGTCATGCACCACCTCTTCTTGAAAAACAACCCTGGGCAAACCGCTCAGGACAGCTCGCACTTCCCGACCCCGATGTCACCACAAGTTCAACTGCTCCCGCCACTCCTGCATCCAGAGCCGCCTGCCACACCACAGCACCTGCAGCCAAGACTCCACGGAGTGTGCACAGCGGGCCTGGGGCGACCCTCCCTGCACCAAAGCAGCTACCAAGCTAAACTGCCAAAAAAATCACAACAGTCCTCCAGAAAGTGACTAAAGGTTTGCAACAAGCCTAGGAGGGTCACAGGCAGGAGTCACTAAACTCCAAGAGAAGACAGCTCTCCCTCTCTTCCTGCTGCTGGCTGATTCTGCCCAGGTAGAAAAGTCATGAAAACCCGCATGATGCTGGGGCTTTCAGAAGGGGCTTGCTGGATGTACAGTGGTCATTCAGAGGTACCTCAGAAGCAAAAGGTGAGGCTGCCTGACCAGCCTGAGATTGTGGCTCTCTGCAGTGAGTCTTGTGGGAAGTCCAGCAGAGTAGCCACAGAAAGACACCCTACCACATGCGGGCTGATGCAGCATAGCAGGGCAAAAGCTATGCAGACCTGACCGCAGTCCAAGAGCTGACTGTGTTCCCAAACCACACCCCCATCTGGAGAGTGGAGCCTGTGCAGTCTTGAGGTGTCTAAGCACAGTCTCTGATCCTTCTTGGTTGTGTAGACACAGGATGAGCTCTAGCAAAGCAAGTCAAAAACCAGAGGAAATAAGCAAGCAGAGATGTCAGCAAGCACACACTATGGGGGAGAACAGCCTTCTCATTTAGACCTGGGCAAGTACTGAAACCCCATACAAGACCATCACCATCATCACAGAGGAGAATCAGAAACCAGAATCTTCACTACAACAATCAGTATTAAAAAAAAAAAAAAAAAAAAACCACAGAATTTTTTTTTGAGACTTTCAAAGAAAAGAGCGTGCTCATGGGTAAGGAGAGGCAGGTGACAGTCTCTGAGCTGTGCAGCTGTGGGGCAGTCCGAGACCCCTGACAATCACAGGAACAGCTGGGAACACAGATTTTGAGGAACAAACATGATGAAGAGGGGTCTGCCACAGATCTGCGGAGGATCGGTAAGCATGGAGAGAAATCAATAGAAAGCATCAACTTAAAATAAAGACTCAGAAGCCTGAGCAGGACCTTCAGGGCCTTGGGTGACCCGATGCACACAATATATGTACAATGGGAGTGTCACTGCAGGAGAACTAAAGAACAGGAAGTTTTTTTTTTTGTTTTTTTTTTTAAAGAAATGATCCTAAGATTTCCAGATATGATGAAAACATTCATCTACACAGCCCTAAACCACCGCCAACCAGATAAACACGGGACCCATGCCAGACACTTCAGTCAAACTGCAGCTGATCACAGAAGGACCAGAGGACAGGGCACGAGGACTCCACTGAATGTGCAACAATATTAAGAGTGTCTGACTTCCCACTGCAAACACCAGGCCAGACGGCAGGAGAACAGTAGTTAGAGCAGTGAAAGAAGCTGTCAACCAAAACCCAAAACCTACATTCGGTGAAACTACCCTTCAAAAACTGAACGCAAAATAACACTTCCCAGACAGAGACGTCGCTGCTTAGTTCCAAGGCAAGTCCTTCAGAAGAAGAACCAAGAGGTGGCGCCAGAGGGTGAGTCCTGAGGAATGAATGACAGCACTACAAATTACTTAGCACAGGTGAATGATGAACGTCCTCACTTCCCCCCTCAATTCCCTGCAAAGATGTGACTGCGCAAGGAAGTGCTTGACACTAACACTGGCGTGACCTGTATTCGGGCAGCATCTGTGACAACAGCCCAAACTGGAGTAGGGACAAGACAAAATTCTTACTCCCAACTGTTTCTCCAAAATATAAACCGAGGGGTATACTGTAATCCTTATAGCAACCACTAAAAAATAATTTTGAAAACTAAAAGGAAAAAAACAAATTGAAACAAAGGAATCAAAACAGTACTATCAACCACAGTGACAGGACATCAGATATGAGTGGAGAGAACAGAGACGGCAGACTAACGAAGACCTGACTGCACACATCTGTATACAAGAGACACTTCACACAGACACTGTGCTGACAGCTGGCCTCGCCTGCGCTGCTGGCGAGAGCTCCGCTCGGCCACCCTGCCGCCCGCTGAGGAGCCGATTTGGGCTTGAGAACAAACAGAAGTCTCCAAAGGCCGCTGATTCCACCAGTGCTCAGCTCTCACCAGAAAATCCCAGCTGATTCAGCTCAAAGTACACAAGAAACGGGAGTCACCCTTACAGAGCAGTCATTTTCCCTTCAGATGCCAAAGGGTCGTGGATGGGCACGTCCAGGTCCAGGCGTTCCTGGAATATCTGACCATTCAAATCCCAGCCTTCCAATCCAACAACTCAACTGATAACCCAACCACCTGTTTTGATGACGGCCCTTTGCTAAACTCTTTATTTACTCCATAGACTATTTCACCCAGAAGGTCCCACTCCCAAGTGCAGGAACCACCTCCTGTGTCCTCAGACAGTCCTCCTTTGCCAGTGGTGGGCAGGAACGCTGTCCATAGTTTACACAAGCCCCTCAGGAGCTGAGGAAGCTACATCTTTCAGAGGTGAGGTTTGGTAGCACTTCCCAGATTTCTCTAAGGGAGATACAGGTTCCTCAAAATACGTGCTCAGAAAAACAGAGGCTAAAGTCACTTCTGCTGTGACCCGTAAGTGAAACCCTATAGACCTGTGTGTATTTTGTAACTATATGTATACACATACATACATACATACATATGTATATACACACACAATACATACATATATATATATATATATATATATATATATAATGTCGGAACTCTTCTAGTTGGGAGGAGACAGCCCCTCCTGGAGTAACTAGGTCTTAGTAATAGCAATGGCTCAGTCCCAGGCATGCCTTTGACATGCAAACCAACCATTCCAGGGCCAGTCAGCCCTCCTGCATAGTTGGCATGTGCCTCCCAGGAGGTAATATTATTTGGCTTCATAGTCCAAGGTCTGGCTGCCAGTGAACCAGCACCCCTAGCGCCCCTACCCCCATAGCTCAAAGTCATTTCAAAGTATTCAGACTAGTCAGTCCCAAACTCTTCCCCTGCCTTGGCCTGTCTTTCCCACTGAAACCCCAACAGGTGCTCTAAACCTTCCCCTCACTCCTACCTCCCTGAGCCTCCCCTCGGCCCAGGGTGTGCGCCTCCTGTCTTGAGGGCCCTGTAGTATTTATAACACACTGTGTTTCTTCTTGAGCCCTCGTTTCCTCTCCTACCAAACTCAAAGGACTATCTGACCAAAAAATACCAAACAGCCCAAAGTTAACTGCTACAGAAAAGCTGATTTCACCAGAGGTAACCATGAATGATCTATTCCCCCCCGCCCCCACCCCACCAAAGTACTTGGTTTGGTCTGACTAACCCACAGTACAGCACTGCAGGAAACAAGATGAGAAAAGCAACTTGAAGGCAGACTATGGAGGGGCAGCCTCCTAGGTGTGTATAACAGCAATTCAGACAAAGGTTATATGAAACTGAGGAGCCTGACCGACTAAAATTACTAGAACTTTCAAGACAACCAAGAAAAGGGAAATGCAGACCGAATACAAGATGCTAACAAGAAATAATGGCTACTACTGTTAACATAGATGGAAGGATGGCAGAGTGGTTTAGCGAACAATCAGTGAGACATGCCAGCTGAGGTGTTTGCGGTGAAATGACTTGCCTACAAGTGGCTTTAAAATACTTTAGGTGTAAAAAGTAGAGTTACAGGTGCAACAAGATGGGCGCTATGTTGGTAAGTGCTATGCTCAGTAGAGGGAACACAGTGACAAGGTTCTTTGCAATTCTCTTTTATTCTAAATTTTCCAGAATAAAAAGGGAAAAACAAAGACAAAACAAAATACAACATCCCATCCTGTGCATGTTAAAAAGCCCATTCCTGGACTCCGTCCCAAGCAGCTGCAAGTTGCTAGTATGCCCACCCGGAACCTGCATCCTCCTCTCTGAGCTCCCAGGAATATGCACCGCGGAGGGCCTGGGAATGGGGGCCAGCAATCCATTTCCAAGAGAACTGAACACAGACAAACAGATACCTGTACACAAACATGTAGTCCAATAGCCAGAAGGAGGAAACATCCCAAAGGTCCAGCAAGGGATGAAGGAACAAATTGGTCAAGAGACATGATTTGGCCTCAAAAAAGGTGAAGAGATACGTGAACATATCAGAAGACATTATGCCAAGTGAAAGCAGACAGACATAAAAGGTCACAAACTGCACTATTCTATTTATGTAAAATTTCAGAACAAGCAAATTCATAGAGAAAATACACACTGGTGGTTGCCAGGGGCCGGGAAACAGGGAAAATCAGGAGATGAATGTGGATGGAGTTTCCTCATGGGCTGACAGGATGCTTTGGAACTAGACAGAAGTGGTGGTTCTGCAACACTATGAAGGTACCAAATGCCACTGAACTTCACATTTTAAAATAATTCGTTTTGTGTTAAATTTTACCTCAAAAAACATTAAGAAACACAAATACAACATAAGTCAAACAAGTGCCATGAAAAGGAGCAAATGCTGTAAAACTCCATGAGTCTATGAACACCCTGAAACAGGAAAACAGGGGAACAGTGGTGCATGGGGTGGCAGCAGAGATCCTCCAATAGGAAGGAACCCGAGTAACCTTCAAGGGCCTGAGGGCTTTTTGGAAGCCAGGAGTCTGGGGAGCAGTCATTTATTTGCCCAAACTCTTCAAATGGTGCTCAAGGTATGTGTACTTAATTATGTGCATATTTTACCTACACCAAAAATCCCACCAATAAGTACTGAACTCCAGATAATAAGCATGCGCACTTAGGGGTAAAAGAAGCTCATGTCTGCAACTCACTTTACAACGCGGCGAGAGAACAGAACGCAAGATGGACGAACAGGCCAGAGAGTAAGCAGACTCTTACGAGCCTTTATGATCACAATACTCAGCTTCAAGCAGCCACAGACAGTATGAAATGAACTCCAATACATGTAAGCCATAGTTTGTGAACTCCTGGGGAAGTTTTATGGTTGCAAATAAATCACTAATAATCCAGAAGGTGAATATACGAGTGGGTGCTCACTACGCAACCAATTCAGCTTTTCTAGATATTGAAAAAATTTTAAAATAGATAAATTCTATCTCCCTGAAGAGACAGTCTGTGTATTATTTCTGATGAATGCGCTAATAATATCACCATTAGTCAGAGATGCAATGACATGATGTCTACTTATTGCTTTAACACATTTCAGGGAAAAGCAATTTTAAGTTTCTTGACCATCTCCTCAGGTACCTTATTTTCTTTTTAAAAGAGGTAATATAAGTAAATAAGTTGCCACAGAAGATGGAAACATACTTAAAAGATGTGCAAGAGGGCAAACACGCACATCACTTTCTGATACACTGCCAATTTTAAGTGCTCGGCTCTAAGGGAGGGTCTTTCAGAAGAAAGAACGACCATAGCACAGAAGCCAACACTGTCACCAGCACCTTCCCCTGGGCAGCAGCTGATCTCCAGGGGAGGTAACTTAATATCCTGTGTGGCATGAGACGTCAAGAGGAGAATCAATCTTTTGATCAGACCCACTGCTTAAAATCACTATATTTAAATAAGCCACTCCCTCCAAAATATGGTAAAAAAAAAAAAAAAATGTGTGTAACAAAAAACCTACGAATTGTTCTTTAAGCACACATTTCAGTGGCATAAATCACACTCACAATGTGATGTAACTACAATCCATTTCCACAACTTCGTGTCCCAAACTGATATATGCCCATTTCCCCTCCCCCTGGTCTCTGGTAACCTCTAATCTACTTCCTAACTATGAATCTGCTGATCTGAGATGGTTCATGTTAAGTGGAATCATACGGGATTTGTTCTTTTACGTCTGGCTTATTTCATATGGTGTGTTTTCAAGGTTCATCCAAGTCACAGCATGTGTCAAAATGTCCTTCCTTTCAAAAGCTGAATCATGTTCCATTGAGAACAAACATTTTGATCACCCACCACTGTCTTGATGGACATCTGAAGCAGTTCCACCTTTGACTACTGTGAATAATGCTGCTATGAACATGAACATACAAGTATCTTAGTCTCTGTTTTTAACTCTTTTGGAGAAATACAAGGGAATGGAATTGCTGGGTTGTATGATTTAACTATATTTAGCACTTAAGACTGTATTCCAAAGTAACTGAACTATTTTATATTCCCGTCAACAGTATGCAAGGCTTCCAATTTTTCCACATCCTCACCAACAATATTATTTTCCATGTTGGAGTCTAGCTATGACCAGTATGAAATGCTACCTCAAAGTGGCTTTGACTTGCATTTCCCTAATGACTAATGAGGTTGAGCATCTTTTCATGTGTAATTGACTATCTGTACAACTTCTTTGGAGAAACATCTTTTCACGTTCTTTGCCAAGTTTTTAATGGGAGTATATGTTGAGTTGTAGGATTTCTGACATATTTGGATGTTTAACCCATATCAGATATTTGATCTGCAAGTATTTTTTCTATTCTGTAAGTAGTCTTTTCTGTCTCTTGACAAGGCCCTCTGGTACAAAAAAGTTTTTAATTTTGATACAATCCAGTTTACCTATTTTTGTTTTTGTTGCTTGTGTTTTTGGCATCATATCCAAGGATCCACTGTCTATAGATATACACCTTTGAAGAGTGTTACAGGTTTAATTCTTATATGGAGGTCCTTAATCTATTTTAACTTTTGTGTATGCTGTGGGGTGGGGTCAGACTTCATTTCAGCATATGGAAACCTAGTAATCTCAGCAACATTTGTGAAGAAAATGTTCTTTGTTCTTTTAATAAATTTAGCACTCTTGTCAAAAATCCACTAGCCACAGATAAGAGTTTCATTTCTAGAGTCAATTATCCTTTTTCCAGTACATATAAATAACTTTGCCTAACAAGAAAAAACAAGTCTATCTAAAAATGATTTCCAGCCATTTTCCAGAGATGAAGACTCATTTACCTGAAAACACCACTGGTTTGGACGACTGCTTTGCATTTTGAGAGTGCTGCTTCTTTTCCAGTGCTTTCAGCATTCCCCCCAAATCCAACTGGACCGGAACTTGGCTCTTCTTTCCACTACTTTTAAAATTATTCTACAAAGTTAAGAAATAAGCATTTTATTTATAATAATGTATTTTACAAACTGAGTCTTTCATTTTATGACACTGTCACATAAAAATAAAATAAACACATTTACAACTAAAAATCTTAACATAAAAAAAATAAAACAAGGAAAGAAAATGCCCAATTCATCTCACGCTATCTGCCAATATTCCTACCATGGGTTTATTTCCTTTCTCTTTCATAATGCTGGATTTACATGAAACCACCCAGATTTCTTCGTCCCCTTGTGAGTAACAATATAAAGCTATAGGCAAGAAACCAAGCTTTGTGGGAGATTTCTGCCACGAAGTCTGTATGTGAGGCTTAGCAGTGCATTTTAATGCCTTATTAGACAATCCAGGTGATGTAACCAAGCATTTACACAAATCTATATCACACCCAGCAGATGAGTGCTAAATTTAGGCACAAAATATGATATACTCTGAACAAGTATTTGAGATAGCTGGGGTTGGGGTTTTGAAGCTATATAAAAAGGCATTAAGGCCTGGAGGCTCCTATGGGGTGGTAGCTTCTTCACTCCTGCATCTTCCCTGACACCAAAGTCCCACTAGTTAGGGACTCACGTGGATCAACCCCTGGTGCAATGAAGGGCTAGAGACACACTCTGCAGGGATGGATGATGACCAAATTGTAACAAATTTAAATTAAAATTCAATTTGCATGGGGCGGGTGGTTAGAATTTTACTTTTCTTGATGGGTAAATAATTACCCTATTCAAAAAACCAACAAGCTAATGAAATATGCTAGGGAGAAAATCACCCAACATATGCACATTCTCCAGTGAGATGATGAGTGCTAAGTTCACAGGCCTCAACCTCAGCCGGCTGAGCAGAGTGTTATCTCTTAGCTTTAGTTCCACCAGATAATTCAATGTGGGTGGTTCTCCTAAGGCAGTTGTGTACTGCTCCTTTCTGACAGAGTGGTAGCAGCTATCCAGTCTTGTAGATAAGTTGCAGAAGGTCATTCTGTTTCAACATACTGATACTATTCTCCCTTGATGGAGTGAGTCAACAAAGACACCTGTCTTGGTATACAAAGAAGTCTGAAAACTCTGAAAACAGTCTTTCTCTAGTATAGTTTGGCAAGAAAAGCTAAACCTAAAGCAATTGTGGTTTTAATCCAAAAGTTACCTGTGGCTGCTGTTTAGACTGAAATTTCAGTGACTCGACTCTGTCTCTTCTTTCTGAAGAAGCTGCCAGATTGGGGAACTCGTCAGCATCCTGAGTAAAACACACGCACTTCAGCTCGAGAATCACAAGTTGTCCAAGTACAAACTCCCTGGGTCGTTTTCTTTCTATGAACTCCCCTAAAAGTGTTCAGAAGCAATATGAAACAGTCCCCCAAAGCCGAAACCCAAGGGCTCCAGCTTCACCTTACTCTTAGAACAAGTTTAAAGACCCAGGTCTTGTCCAGAAAGCACAAGAATGGGCACAGAGGTGGGAACCATAAGCAGCCTAGGGTACTGTATGGCCTGCCCTGGCTTAGCGCTGAAGCACCTCATTGAAATACCATCAGTCCAATTTCAAGTGTAAGTATTCCGTAACGGGTGCTGATCCTGGGTCAAAAGAAAGAAAGGTAACGCACCTCTAAATGTTTAATTATTTAAAAAAGTTTCGTGGACTTCTCTCAGTGTTGTAGGTACCTTGAAGTTAGGTAGAAAATGGGGCAGAAATCAGAATTATTCATTGGCCCAAAACCTAATACTCTCTTGGTTTTAAGTCTTCAAACACACAATCCGGCTATTCTGAGAGTTTCAAGAACTAGGGGGCACCCCATTCTCCCTGGTTTGTGGGAACACCTCAGCTTGATTGGAAGCTGGAGGCCTGTGTATCACTGAGAGACTGTTCTGCCAGCATAGGAGCCAGGCTGTTGAGTCTGGGAGAAAGGTAGTCAGAGCCCAGACGCCACCAGGGAGGCCAGGGACAGTGTCGGAGAGCCATCAACAACTTAAGAGTACTTCTGCAAGTTCATGCATCCTCCTGACCAGGCCCACATGGGTACATGGTTTCTATATTTTTCTCTCTCTGCTGAGCTGCATTATGGTGAGATTTCTGGATAGAAAAGGAGGCCCTGTAGAAGCTCGCACGCGGACGTCAGGGAAGGTAGAACAGAAACCTATGAACGGTAAAGCACAGAGCTGCAACACAATCCCATCTCAGCACAAGTCATGCCTCTACCATCCCCTCTTCCAGACGTCTAGCTGCGAGACAGCACACATGATGGAAATAGGGACGGTCATTTGCACTGGCACCAGGAAAATGACTGTCAAAGAAAATGTTGGAGATTTTCACTTAGGAAACCAAAATGAACCCACATTTCTACTATGGAAGACCCATTTATTTTATCATAGAAGGTTGAGTAAAAATTCGAAACATACTTCGATCCTTGGTGGTTCTTGAATTATCAAGACTTCATAGTTTGACTGAGGCTTTTCTTTTTTTTTCCTATTCTTTCTTGAGGCTTCATTTTGTTCAGGATCACCACCCTGCGATGCTCTTGACTAGAACAAAAAACAAAACAAAACAAAGTGAAAAACAATGGCTTTTAGGACATTTAGTAGCTGTTCAAGCCCATGTACTAGATTAAAATTCAGGCATTAAATTATTCTACAACCACATGACAACTCACACAGCACTGAGTTCCTCATCCCTATTTTCCAGAGGGCCAGCATTCAGTTACTAATTCTGACAGGACAAAAACTCTGTGAAAACTGATATCCTGTCCAATTTTCAAGCTGGTAATAACCTAGTTTTTGGCTAGAGGAGGCTCTGTCAGTGATTCAAATACTGACGTGAAATCTTTTCATAAACCAGGTACGCCATTTCTAGTGGCCCGAAGATGCTGTACCTGACAGCCTGTCAGAAATACCCAGGGAGACTTAAAAGCAGACAAGTGTCTGGTCCCATCCCAGACTGGTGGGATTTGACCTCACCACTGTCCCTGTTCCCTCAGCCTGACTTCTCAATCAGGTCAAACACGCTTTGGCCTCAGAGCCTTAGCACTTAAACTTCCACCAGATCCAGTCAAGTCAGTACATATGTTCCAGGTCAAATCTCTGGAGCTTCTCACTCTCTGTGCCTTCAGAGTACTGATCACAACCCCATGGCCCTGTAGTGGCTACACATCCCGGTCTCTCACTGATCTCTTGTTAAAATGGAGGCTCTGAGAAGTCTCCTAAGTCCCCCTTCCCCCAACGGGAACTTACCATGCAGTGAGAAAGCCTCATTAGTTATGACAAGAAATGTTTATCTTCTGACCTGGAGGAACTGTCCATGACATTTTATTAAGTGAAAAAGACTACATTCAAGTGTGTGTGTGTACAGAATGATTCCATTTTTGTTTGAAAACTTATAACAAAACCTCTACTTAGTGTGTTTTCAGGAGCCTGAGGTAAGATATACCCCAGGTGATTTCTGCAGGGGAAGGATGCCGGCAGTTTGTCTAATTAGATCCTTATAGTAGTCATTTCTGTAACAAAAATCCGTATCACAGACACTAGTTTTAGAGGGAAAAACCATGATTTCCATGCTCATCTCTGCTATGCACAATGTGAGGCCATCTGAGTCCTGGCAGGAGGTCATCACTTTCTTAGCTTTATCTTGGAACCTTTCTAATCTATTCTTACATCTATGATTAAAAATAATGTTAATGCAATTCTGGGGAAATGAAACAAAATCTGTAAGTCTTAGAATGTTCCCTGTGTATTAGGAAAATTGGTTCCTATAGCGGCGACCCCACTGTGCAGCTGAGTCCAGAGGGAGGGAGCAGTCACCTTGTGTGTGCTCACATACCAGGATAAAGCTGGGGGACAGACACAGGTGCCTGACCATGCCAAACTGGAGCCCACACTTCCACTCAGTGGACCAAGTGTGACATTGTTGGGCATCAAAAAGTACCCATATACTTGCAAGAAAACCATAGCAGTAAACAAATGCGACTGTATTTCAAAGTAAAATAACATCACACAATGAAAATCGAGAACCAAATCTAGACTGACCAAAAGGGTTAAAGAGATCTGGGAATTGATAAAGGTGATAGCTTAGAATTATTTGAATTGAATGAAAAAAAAAACAGATTTTGAAATGTCTTACTATCAGCAAGTAAACTGCAATGAACTGTCAACCAGCAACATACACCAGATGATGGTAAAAAAAAAGTGTGGCATTCAAGGATTTTGCTGCCACTACCCTAGTAGATAAAAGCAATAAAAAAACTCACCAGACACACAAAATTGGAAGAAAGGCAGCCACTTTTCACACCAGAGCATAAATTCAAGGCACACATGTCTTCCTCCAAGAACTCACTGATGCTTTAAGAGGAGAGGTCTAGAATACATCCTCTCAGGGTTGAAACCTACTACTTGTGCTCCTGATTCCTGGTTTTTTCCCAAGGTGCAAGTCTGAACAGCTCAGATTTGGGACCATGCCACAAAGTAACGTGAGAAACTATAAGGATCAGAGAAGGAGTAAGACTCTCCACTGGCAGAAAACAAGATGATCAAAACGCAGCGCCTACCTTTTTAGGAGGGCGGGTGGTGTGTTTCTCTTTGTAGGATAGATCCGAAGACAAAACTGCAGAGGACGACACACTAGCACTTTCAGGGCCTGCTGATGAGGCCAATGTCTTTAGGGTTATCATGGAAGTGACATTTTTAGAGGCTGGTGCTGGTTCTGTAGGTACCGTCGGCCGAACAACATAACCCATTGGTGTCCAAGATAACTCTGCTCAAAGATAACCAAAAGTGTTGAACAATCTCAACAGTCAAAGAAAAATGACTTAAAATTCCAAACATGCATTACACAAAGAAATGAAAATTATCCAGAGCATAATTAAGCTCAGGCTACTGTTCAAACATTCTCTTGGAAACGACAGTATTCACTCAACTTAGTTTTCTTCTTGGAACATGCACACTGACCTAGCTTGTAAGGTTAACTAATTTTCCCAGAAACTGGCCCCAGAGTGCAGGTGGGCTGACAAACAATAGTTTGGGGTTAAAAAACAACAATCTACAATTACATTCACATGGCAAACATAGGCTTAGTGAGCTAAAAGACCAAATGCCAGCCCTACTAACCTTTAACATCAGAAGTCAAAGATCACTAGATTTCAGCTATCATAATAACTGGTCATTTATTTCTTTTTACAACAGAGGCATTAAGTACAGCAACACTATTCCTTAGGTGCCCATGAAATTCTATATACAGACAAAACAAAAGGACACCCATTAGGACTCAGGCAGGTATGTTCCCCAGCCCGTAACCACCCCACAAGAGGGTGAGATGAACTTCTTGTCACCACAGAACAACCTCTACAGGGAATACCTTTCCTGAACATATATATACCTAACATAAGAATGCGAAAAAGACCCAAAACTGTCTTTTGGGTGAATATTTGGCATCATGGTATAAAACTAACTCATGTTAGGACAAGCACTTATGCAGGTTTCAAAAACAGCATCTATGTAACTCCATGAATACGTTACTTCTTGGCCAGGCCAGGCGAGATATTCTCAAGAGTGTGGTGACTCTCCCAGGGGCCCACAAAGTCAGAACTGCTTTCCTAGGAGGAGGAAAGCCTGCCCGTGTGCATGCTCTCCTGAGAGCATGATGGGCTCCTGGAGGCTGCAGCACTGAGGATAGGGTGCCGAAGCACATCCAGCAAGCCAGGCACTGAGCTGCTCTCCTCATCAGCTTTTCGTTTTGGAAGAGTCCTTTATGATAAAAGTGCAATGCTAACATGTGATGTTCTTGTCACTTATAAGCCATCTAATAAGCACTTTTTAATTTTCCAATTTCAACTCTGAATATGGCAAACTGCAGCAGTTGTTCAAATAAATAGAAGCTCTTTAGGACTTTTTAAAGGAAGTTAAGGGGTCCTGAGACCAAAAACTTTGAGAAGGGAAACAAGGAAGAAGTCATTTCTGAGTTTCTAAAATTTCTCATGTAACCAAGCATTTCATTTAGAAATCTTTACCCCAATTCGAAACCTCTTGTGCAGGGGCGTGGGGTCTCAATCTTTTGAACAATAAGAACAGTTTATCAACAATCCAAGGTTAGAGGCTTTACAACAAGACATTCCAATTGTACTAGAAATGAACTTAGAACTAAACATAAACAAATGACTGATTTTTTAGACTATTCTGACAGCCACTCTTACCTCTTGTACATGAAGAGGAATTGGTAGCAGCATTATCAGTCACAGATTCAATTGGATTATTTTTTTCCACCACTAGTTCACCCTAAAAAGCAAACCAATAATTTTACTATTTCAAATTGAAAGCAATCTTTTAATTTTTAAACACCACTTCCTTTACCATTCTTAAGATCTGCAAAACATATGCTAATTAAAAAATTTAAAACATAAAGAACAGAACGTGACCGTTCCTTCTGCCAAATCTCACTCCAAAAGGAAAAATCACCAACTGGCTATAAACTAGCAAAGTACGCTTCTAGGAGATAAACATGTACTTCATTTTCACAGGGGTCCCCGCCACACAGCGTTACACAACTTTAAAAAAACCTCACTGACAACTTCCCAGGTCAGCAGAGATGTGCTGAAATGGTTCATTGCCCTTGGGACAGGAGAGCTGTAGCTCATCACACCCAACTGTTCACAGACAAATGTAGCAGGCCCTCCAATAAAGTCATTCTTTTTAACACTGATGAGAAAAAAAGTACTGATTCCCACAGACACCACCATGTGGACTTGGCATGTTCTCCCTACCACCTGGTGGGTTTTCTCTGGGGACTCTGGGTTCCTCCCAAGTCCCAAAGACAGGCGTGTGAGGTTTGTCATGTCTCAATGGTCCCAGATGGACAGAGTGTGAGTATGTGATGCTCCCTGTGATAGAAAGGCATCTGGCCCAGGTTGGGATCCCACCTTTGTGCCCTGAGCTGCAGGGAGAGGCTCTGGCCACCGAGATCCTGAACGGGAATAAACAGGCTGGAAAAGGGATGGATAAATGCAAAAGAGATGTTTCATTATTAGAAGTTTTTGGAGTCTCTATTTAGAAATTTGGTTATGTTTATGACCAGAATTATGCTGTTAAAATTTAACTCGTTTTTATCAACTAGCACGGTATAAAACTGATTTTGTTTTACACTGCTTTGCTTAAAGACAAAGTTTTCCAGAACCTACCAGTGAGGTTACTCAAGGACTTACTGTATAAGCCCTGGCATACACGATCCTTTAAGAAAGACAAAAAACAAAAACAAAAACCAAAAACAAGGCACCAAAGGGCATGGGGGCGAGGAGAAACACATTGATACCAAGATGTGCCTTGGTGGAGTAGCAGCTAGGTCTACCGCCTTCCAGCCAAGTGAAGTCCACATATATCTCAAGGACCTGGGGTCAGTTCCCAGGGTTGGGGAGACCCATCAAGATAAACAACTAAATAAAAAATGCTTACTCCTCTCTCTTTCTGTCTGCTTGCCTACTGGCCTTCATTCCTGCCTATATTTTTCCTTAAAAAGGGAACTGATAACAAGTGATAACACATGACTGGTAACACAAAAAGGAAAATGGAAAATTCAAACTTGAATGACTTAACATAAATTCTAAAGCTCATAGTCTTCATAAATATACCCATCAGTTTGCATTTCATTATATCTGAGCCCAGATATAAAAAAGAAAGTTACTAAAACACAGCTTGTTCTCTTAGTAAATACATTTGACTTTTGTGCTCACCAAGACCGACGGAAAAGTAGAAATACCTAGTCAAGAATCGTTAAGAATTTATGTAAATCATCAAAATAATTAATGCAATGCTTATGCTTTCAAAGAATACTTAAAGACATGAAAAAAAGTCCTGAATGTGTTTTAAAACACAAGTTCAGTCATGTTAAGCAAAATTAGTGAGAAAGCAAAAAGAAATACAGGATAGTTTCACTCCTACGTGTAATATAATGGAACAAAACAAATGAACAGATAAACCTCAGCAAAAACCCATAGGACACAAGATGATGGCTGCTGGGTGGCGGTGCATAGCAGGGTGAAGCGGGTAGGAGCGGGGAAGGAGAGAGGGAACAAGGTGGTGGACAAGGAACTCTTGATGGCGGGGGGCTGGGGGGTAACGTGTAATACCTATAGACTGTAAGTTCAATATCTTAAAATGAGTATAACTCTCTAAACAAAAGAAATTATGAAATTAGTATTAAAAATAAAAAATAAAACAAGTTCATAAATACATATAATCCCAAATTTAGGGGAACTGCCCTCATTTTGCAAACTATACCATACAAAAAAGCTCAAATGTCAGACATGTTTTTCTCTTGGTTGTACAACTTCAATTATATTTTCTTTAATTATTTTTTGTGTGTGTGTGTGTTTAAAGATACTACTAATTTGGCATATTCTGGAGGCTCAGGCAGCTGAGGCACTGGTGGACCATCCAGGGTTCCTGACCTGGGGCTGGGATGAAAATCTAAAAAGAAACAGTGTTTCTTTCTCCTCTCCCATCTTGCCTGCCTGTCTTCCTCTCCTTAAAGAAGAAAACAAACCTACTAATTCAGGATAAAGGTTTCTTTTAGAGGTCAAATGAAAAAAGAAAAAAAAAACAAAACCAAGAGCACACATAACTGAAGTTAACTATATAATAAGGAAGAAAGTCTGCAAATCTCCTGACTGTCCTGTCACGGATGACTATGATTTAAAGTGTCATTCACACTCACTTGTCCTTCTCTCTCAAAGTATTCTGTCCTCCTCCTCTACAAGCTCCTGGGCTAGGTCTTGAGTCTCTCACCACCTGAAGTGAAGACAGTGACCTAGGTTCTCTCACACACGCCCATGTGGGCCCCACAAGGCAGTTACATCTGCCAGTGAGACTGCAACTGCATCAAGCAGTCAGCCTTACTGGACGCCCGGGGAACAGGAGACACAACAGTGCCACTGAGTCCACGCTGACGTACGGCACATCTTCTGCATGATGCGAGCCATACTTCCATGGCTGCAGTGCGATCCTTTATGCCAACTAAGCCAAATGGGAACTACGTTCTTCCTTGCTCCTTCCTTGTCTTACCAGAAAGTGCCCTACGCGCCCTTTAATTGTAGAAACTATAAGCCCAATAATGTTTTCTTTTCCTAGGAGTCTCAAATCAGTCTGCTTGAGAGGAAAATACTTCAGTTTGATGGACTCAAAATTTTAAGACTAAATGCTGAACATTGTACAAATTTTAAGTTATAGAACAGGAAACTGAATGCACTTCCTGCAATTACTTTTGCTGAATTTGCTGGCTCATCAACAAGAGCAACCAATAAAAAGCCTGGAAAAATGAAAAGTTACACTATGTAGCTTTAAATATTACTAATTGATTTTTAAAAACTTTTACTACTACTGGGAAGTGCTGTCAGAGCACCTCACTACAAGTGTTCACACTGGGCTATTTAAGCAGCTGGACTCATCTAGAGTCTTCTCCTTCTAGCACACCACAAACCTCTTAGCTAGCAGGTAAAGAGAAACTCATCGGGGGCCCTAGAGAGCTGCACCAGGCCTCACAGGCTCACTGTATACAACGAAGCCTGCATGTGTAAGAAGAACCCCCTCCTTCCCCCGCCGTGAGTGCTGGAGTGATGAAGAGCGAGGAAAGAAAAGGGGAACAGGGCTGCACTCACCTCTGCTGACTCTGCCGTGGCCTCTCTCACATCTGTCAGGAGGGACACGTCCGTTGAGGTGGAGCGTGAAGGTCCCCATTTGGGTTGCTTGTGAATCCCTGGTCGCTCGCTGTTCTCTGGCCCCTGCAGCTCAGGAAAATCTAATGTGGTAAACTCACATTCAAGTCTGGAGGTAGATCCACTATTTTCAGTAAGTCTGGTTTTCCTGGTGGCTCGCTTTGGATTACCATCTGTGCTTACTGAATAGAAAAAGCAAGCATTTAGATGCTATTTCAAGACCCATCTCTCTTAAACTGCAGAGCAGAAAGTCTCCTACTGCTAACACAATGACACGTCCTTGACCAACACCTTCATTTCTGCTAGTGCTAACTTTCTGCATCACAGTGTAAAGTGTAAGTGACCTGAGTAAAAATTGCTCTGGTTGGGTCACCAAGCAGAAAACCCAGAACACACTGCATATTTAAAAAAGAACCTAAAGTTGAAGAAATAGTTACCTTAGCCTTATTGTATAGATGGGCATTCCATTCCTAAAATACATTTTAGAGTTTTGCAAATGTAAAAGGACTTCCAATAAATTTTCTATACTTTCATTTGCTGGAGCAAATTGGAAGAAAGGAAGTACAATTAGAGGTAAAAACCTCTTTCAAATACAAATGAATGACAATGTAGATGTCCATACCATTCAGCCTATTTATCATTCTTAAGCCACAGTGAACGCAGTTAACTGTACAATTTTCCTTACACACTTGCACATATCAGATGGTCTGAGTTAACAGAAAAATGTGTACACCAGGTAACATGAATTATACATGTAAAAAAATTGACACACCTTTCCTAGTAATATACTATTATAAAGTGTTTATATCAAGGGTTTAAAAGTCATTTAAAGTAAATGATGTCTGTGATCAAACGGCACCAGTAAATAACTGATGAGATAAAAAAACAAGACACCATGTTAACAAGACATTGCTAACTTTCAGCAGAGTAGATAGCAGTTTTCAATTCCAGAGCCAACACGACTTCTGCCTCAAACAGAAATGGTATCCTCAAGTAACTACACCTCCTGTTTGTATTGTTAGGATGGAACTCAAATTACAGTGAAATCCTCCCTCCTGTAGAAGGTGTCCTAACCAGCGATACTCTTTCAGAAATGAACATGGTCAAACATGGTACAAGGGATATGGCTGTGATCCACTTTCATTTATGGAGATGTTTGGAGGCCTGTGATTGTTACCTACGGCTCTTCTTGCAAGACAAGTTTTTGCAACACATTAAAGACACGTCACAGAGCCACAGGGCAGGTCCCTCCCCCAAGGATAGGATCCCACAGGAAAATGGCCTCCACTCTTCACAACGAACAAGTCCACAGAGAGCTACACCAGGAACCACCCATTTTGTGGGGTTAACACTGTAGACTCCACTCTTTTTACCTGATTTCAAATTATTCTCGGCATGAATGGATAGAGGACGGGAACCTTTCACTGACTTGCTATCAGATGATACAGATCTATCAGCCTTCTTACTGTCGTATTTTTGTTCATCACACGTTCTTCTCTGCAGAAAAGATTGAAAAGTAGCCTGAATGAAGGAAGCTACCAGTATAGGAAAGGCTTAAAACTACACAAGCATTCGCAGCTCAGGTTTGAATTTTAGAAGTTGGACAAAATCGAGTCTTAAATCCCATAGATAAGCAAGGCTAAAGTATCATGCAAGAACTGACTAGTTCCACACATTTGAAATGCCAGGGTAATCAACATAACTACAGTACTCACTGACCTTAAAAAGGGCTTTCGTGTCTTGTGGGAGAGGCCCTGTGGGCTGATGGCGTGGCTTTACCGTTTGGAAACCTCGGTAAGAACTCAAGTGGTTGTAGTTATTATATTGGGAGCATGGCCCTGGGCAGATGTTCTGTGTAGATTCAACGGTGTATGGAGAAAAGGCATAGGGATGAAGTGCAATCTCAGATGACAAATAATGAGGTGGAAAAGCTGATGCTCCAAAGGCCGTATCTTCAGTGTAGAGCTTTTGTCTAAATAAGAAGGATCCATTTTACTTGCAGATTTCAGACCACAGACTAAGGGGCTTGCTTAATGATTACAGCACACTTACTTTTTTTTCCCCTCCAAATCATTCATTCGAGCACTGAAATCTAACTAAAAGTCAAGTGAAAAGAGCATCTCTTACTTAAGCTGCAAGGCAAGATGCTAACCTGGTTCTAGTTTTTCACTTCCGAGTCATAAGATCTACAGACCCTGTTACAATGAACCCAGAACCCTCCCAGAGCTTTCATGCTCACAAAGTCAAATATTTGGGAGATCTCTTAGCCACCCAGGTCAAATGGGTTGCTCAAACCATTTCCTTTGTTAAGAAGGCTTTTCCAGGGCCTCCATCATCCAAATGCTACTTCTACCCCAACCATCTGCAGGACTTACTCGTGAGGCTCAATCAAACCTCGTCTCTGCTCATCCCCGCTACAGCCTGGGTTTTGCTAACTTGTAGGGTCAGGTCTGCAGAGGGGATACTGCACACATGGCTCAGGAATGCTACACCTGCTGACAAAACAGATACCTATGAACACTGTCATTCAATCTGCTGAACTAAAACCAAAGTAAAAGTAAACAATGAATTTTTTAAAGCAAATTTGGCATGAAGTCAGTAATTTCAATCATGGAGCAATGAAAGCTGATACAATGATGAAATGTTGTGAAGCTGAGTTAAAATACAAACTATAACCTTTCATTCCCATAAATAAGCACCAGCAGCTGTTTCCACGAATTTCCGGAAGGGAAAATGTTCTTAGAGAAAATCAATGAAACCCCAAATTGTGCTGGTTCTCTCAAAGGCAGGGAAATTCAGAGCAAACCACAGGCATCCTGTGTAACCTCCAACTGCCAGGGCACCAAGAGATGGGAGCACAGACATCACTTACTAAAAGTGTATTTCACTATGTTCACTGCTTTTGCTTCTGTGTGGTACTTCCAGAGACACTACCTAGCATCCTACTGATGTGATATTTTATAATAAACGTAGACCTTTTAAGATATTTTATCAATAGGCAATTAATGCTAGACTCTATCACTGAATTTTTTTCTGCCTAGCACTGCTTAGCAGAGAAGAGGAAGAGTCCATCTCTGCAGACTAAGATATCAACAGCCTAAGATATGAATTTTGTTTGATGCTCAGAAAATCACCAGTGGGGTGCAGATGAAGTCCACATGAAGACTGTGTTCTTCACAAGACTGTTTGATAGACCAAAAAAAAAAAAAAGTAAAAATCATGGTGTCTCAAGTCCAAAAAGTTGTAAGTGAAGAGACCAATAAAAGTTAAGTCTAAAGAGGGGCAGGATTGTGGTGATTTTAAAATTGTCATCACCCCAGAAAATTCTTATCCATAAATCGGGAGACTATGTCTTGGGTCATGACTATCACAATCTACTTTTCCACCTTGGACAAGGCTCATGGCCTTTCTTCTTCTGGAAAGTGAATAGCTTCCCTTTCCATCCAAGGCAAATACAAGCACATTAGATAACAACCCACAGCATCTTCAGGAGCTTCAAATGGCCTGATGGTGAAATTCCTGCAGCCAGAGGACCCCTTCTTTTAGGACCCCATCCTTGCTGCCCTGGCTCATCCTACCCTGCTGATGCCAGCTCTCATTTCCTGCCACTCATCTCCACCCACGTAAGTACAATGCCCCGTGGCCCCCTCCTTCTCTAGCTCCACTTGCCCCGGCCCCGCCCCTATAGGGATCCTGAGTCTCCCAGAACCGGCTTCCTGTCAAGTTTGCTTGTCCCTTCTTCATGGTAAGTATTAAGTCTGACCCTTCGGTGACATCACTGGGAGCCTCCCCCAGCCTAAACTTGTAGCCTCCACCTTTCCTTGCTCCTGCCTGCCTTTCAAAGGTTCATTTTTCCATCTCCATCTCCTTCAGTTCAAATCTATGTAGGACAAAAAAGATAAAGGAGCAGTCTTTCCCCATGTATTCAATAATTAACTCCAAAAGAGCAAATGAAGTCTGTGGGTATGATTAGCAGTGCTGGAGGTAATTAACTCCAAAAGAGCAAATGAAGTCTGTGTGTATGATTAGCAGTGCTGGAGGCAGACGGGTTCTATAAAAGGTTACTGGTCTCCCTTAAGGGAAAGAGATGGGAGGGGCAGATACAATTACTTTGCTATAGTGGAATAGATAGCAAAAGGGAAACAGAAAATTTTACTTTATTTTTCCACAGGAGCAGGAAATTGTCATTTAAATGAAATCTGATTATGAAACTAATAGTTATATTGCTACTTATCAGACTCCAGAATTTATTTGGATTTCAAAAGTTTTTCTACTAATATTCCTTTTTTGTTCCAATTCATCCACTGCACTTGTCAGGTCTCTTTAGTCACCTATCATCTGTGACAGTTTCCCAATTTTTCCTGTTTTTCATGACCTTGACACTTTTGAGGACTATCCATCAAGTATTTCACAAGACGTTCCCCAACTGAAATTTTTCTCATCATTAAAGTTATCAAGTTTTTGAAAAACTGCCACAGAAGTGAAAATGGTAGCATGCTCTAGAGGAGTAAGGGGCATAGTCCACATAAATCTGAAGGACCAGGGTTCACATTCCAAGTCCAGAGGAAACAAATAATGTGAACTAAAAATAAAATAAAATGCCCCCTTCAAAATAAAAAGTGAAATGCCCCTCTTATCCCACATATTAGGCAGTACATGACATCACCTCACAGGTGATATGAACCTTTACAATAAGTAAAGGAAATCTGACCATATCACTGCAGTTCTTAATTTATATTAGACTTGCCAAAATGATCAATTCGCCACTATGTGAAGCCTCACTATTTCACCTTCATTTTAGAGGATCTTGTCCTTCCTAACCTCACCTCGCTCCTTTGATTTCAGGCCTCACTATCCTTATTTTCTTGCCAGGCAGGAGTACTGGGAGCCAATCTCTTCCTTGGTTAGATATAATTATTAAAAAGTGAAAGCTGCATAAGAATAAAGGACTAAAAAACATAATAATATTTAAATTCAGCATTGTGCATCCCTGAGCCTCCAATTAACCTCAGTCTAGGTGACTGATAAAATGTCAATTTAGTTATCACAATGTTTTGAGAAACTTGAGATCTCTCCCAACAGATGGCTTAGAACCCTTGTCACTGAGTGAAATATATTTTATATTCTATCATAAACCATGGAAGGTAGGGAATAACTAAAAAAGCACATTTATTTATTTGCCCCACTTCCTCCTTGCCATTTTGTCTCCCATTAGCTATATAATATAGTTTCAAATGGGTAGTATGCATAAATGAACTCTGAAACTGCATTTCCTACTAATAAATACAACACAGTCTCCACACTTCCTTTGTCCAAAATAATCACGAGTATGAAGAAAGAAAACGATAGTTCAAGCTTCAGTTTTTGGTACGTGACACAGTGAAGATGTGATGCTGGCTCAGACCTTTCTTGGAGAACCATCTTTTCTGGTCCCTTTGAGAACTTTCATACGGCAGCACATTTCAGTCTAACCATAATTAAAGCCAAATAAAAGGTCACCAGGTAAGGCATGATATCTAGAAGTATACATACTCAGGGACTGGTAGTTCCTGAACACAAGGATAATATGTGGCTGCACAGCCGGGGAACACACGTGCTTCTGAAGACTCTGTCCATGCCACACTGAGTCCAGCGAACTTGGGGACAAATGGTTTGACATCTGCTGATAACTTGATGCTCTGAAGGGAAAAAAGGGGTATTTTTAGCTACCCACATTCCGAGATTAACCAAATGTGAACAAATGAAAATGCCATACTAGCAGTCCAGGAAATACTGATCCCAATGCTGTCAAAATACTTGTGCCTAGTAAAGACAATTCTGCTCATTACTCCCGAAATGTTTTAACGAGAAAAAGCAGACTACCAAATACTAAGCATGGAAAATAAGGACAACCAATGAAAATGTTAGAAAAACCCAGATTATAAAGTGAGGAACAAAACTGAAAACGTTTCCTTACCTTAGTTTTACCCTAGAACACCGGAATTTTCTCTTTCGGCTTTAGTTAGGGAAAGCCGAGAAACAGAATTGCCGGTACTCAAATACACACGCGGAGTGCTTAAATCACAAGGCAGTTAATTTCCATTGTTTCTCTTAAAAGTTATACCAAACACTTGCTTTTTCTCTCAGTGAACCAATTTTGTTGAGCTGAGTTTGTCACTCGGCTTCGCTGAAAAGCTTCTATCGCTCTGAACCCTTAGAATTTGAAGAATGCGATTTTTGTTTTTACGTGTTTTAGGTAGATGTCAAAAAGACAGGCTCTCACAAGTAACTTTATAACCAAGTTTAAGACAGGCTCTCGCAGGTAACTTTATAACCTCGTTTTTAACTCGTGGGAAAGCCCATCTGCACAGCTGCCAGGAGTCCATCCTGCGGTCACGCCGCGTGCCCAGTCTGAAGCCTCGGACGCGACACCACCAGACGGCCCCTACTCCTCCGATCCCCGCGGCGTGCGTGCGCCAGCCCAGTCTCTGGCCCGCCACTCCACGCTCACCTCGCCCGTGGGTGGCCGTGGCCCCTCCGAAGCCATGGTGGACGCCTCGGGGTAGGGGCGGCCGGGGAGGCCGACAGCCCCAGTAGGAGGATAGACCGACGCGCGGACTTCTCTTCCGCCTTAGGAGTCGACGCCCGGAAGTGCGTCACAGAAACGCGCCCCGCTTCCGGGTGGGAGTGCGCGCGCGGGCGGAAACTGTGGGTTTCGTTGAACGCACCTGGGTAGAGTCGTTACAGGAGGCGTTCGGGAAAGGGTAACAGGCTCTACCGTGGCTGCGGACCATTAAGGTGCCTGGTGATAAGGGGGTCCCTGTGATTCGACAGAACGCCAACAAAACCTGGGTCCTAAACTTCCAGAAAGCAGAGGTAGAAAATGGTTATCGTACGTTTAGAAAACGACACACATGCACCCGACATGGTGTTCCCCTACTTGGCTGGCTTGGGAACCTACTGAAGGTTTGATTGTAGTAGATCCTTAGGGGCAGCACCCTGACTGGAAGGTAATTGTAGATTTCCTCGCTTGCTTCTTGTGAACAGGTCACAGGTCACCTGTGAGGTGGATCCATCACCCTTTTTCCAGGATTCCCTGGTGCCGGCTCCACAGGTTGACTCAAAAAACGCCTGGACACAGACCTTCAGAGTCAGGGGAGGCCAGTAAACAGTGCTAGAGCGTACCTCTGTACTTACCAGACTTTGTTGGACGGCCAGCTTCTGAGTTTCTCCTTGACACCCTGGGGACCGGGATAGGGTCTAGGGAGCAGCTCACCACCACCTTGAGTACTGTGCTATGTAAATCACCCATTTCTAAAGAGGCGCCTCCAGACCAGGTCTTATTTTAGTGGCAGCTCATTTAAAAAAGTTTCTCCAGTAGAGCAATGATGATAAATTAGCTTGTGTTTACACTAAGGCAGAATGTATTTCCCTAGCAGCTAAAAAGGCATTTTAACAGACACAAAATACAGAGATGAAAGGTGTCATGTGAAGGGTGCTTTTGAACTTCTCAAGGAGAACAGCTCTTAGGTAAGTGGAAGCAACCTAGAGTACTAAATTGGACTTCTGTTCGAGTGGAATTCTAGACAAATCTCTATTATAAAATCTACTTTGGGCTCTATTAAACTTATTTCTAGGTTCTTAGTTTCTTCCTAAGTAAATGAAATGGCACCCTCATCACAAGCTATTTAAAACGTATTAAACATTTTTTTTTAAAGGAAAAGTGCAGGCAGGAATGAAGGGAAGCAGAAGCTGGCAGGAACAGAAGAAAAATTTTATTTAGCTGCTCATCATGTGTTCCTACCCCCACCCCAAGAACATGAACACAGGTTTTCGGGACATAAAGGCACTGTGCCCTTGGCTTCAGCCCCAAGGACTCAACTCAACCACAGCACACCAACATTTTAAATTTATTTCCTCAAAATTCAGTTGTAAAACTGAAACCACCCATTAACCTCATGTCACAACTTAGTAAACTTAATAAACCTCAATAATTTCAGTGAAAAATGCAACATAAACTTTATTTAACAAAAGTAACAGATAAAGTCAAACAGGCACGTACATTAAGAGAAAAACCAACTAGAAGAAATTTTAAACATCTTACATGAACCTACTTGCAGTTGCATTTAACTGAGCTCTGTTGCTGTGAAGAATACAGCTCATGCACAGGTAAGGATGAACAATTTGTACATTTTTTTCAAGTATTCACTGAATACTACCCTTATATACACATATACATTAAATTTGAATAAGATTTAAGTGACCATCCCCAGATATGCTTCATTTTTGTTGATCTTTTGGAAGAGGTCGTCTAAAGAGAAGAATATGTGGTTCTGTGGAAATAAAAGGTTTTATATAACTTTAATATGATGGTTAATTTTCACTTATTCAAAAAAAAAAAATCTCAACCAACTCAAATCAAATCCATGGTCAATTGATGTTACTCACTGAGGTATTAGAGGAATTCTGCTTCAAAGTCATTATCAACGGTATACAGAATATGACCTGACAAATCAAGAGTATTCCTAGTTTTATCCACCCTAGAGAAAAGGGGTGGTAAGTGGAGAAGCATAGAATGGTTTCTACTCTTAGAATCCCAATTCTAGTGAAAAGTGGAGAAAGATTTATATTTTTCGAGGCAGACACCAAACACTTCATTCAAAACCCATCAGTCTTGATAAAATGTGTATCCCTATATAATGTTTCATTAGACGGGGGCCAGAAACTAGTTACCCCACTAAGTTTTAATCTAGTTTACTCCCTAGAAAACTTACTAGCAAATATCACATAATAGCACAAACACTCATACTGTATAACTGCATTTGAGTTCTATGTGACTATAACTTGCTACATTATCTTTAATCATAATGTGTCTTTCTTTAAGAAGTCTTTTTCAAATTTCCATTTTAGGTGTTCACACGTTTCCCCCAGACCTAGGACACGAACCCAGGGGTATGTGGCCTGTGACCTTCAGAGGCGACTGACTGACCTAACTAACCTTGTTCCACCAGGGTTCACCCATAATGCTTTTAAAAGTTTAAAAAAAAACAAAGAAAAATAGCATCAACTTCTAGACATGGAACTTAAAAAGACACTGAAGTTGTCTTAGAATTTCAGTGTTTGGGTCAACACTATTTTAAAGTGAATGCTTTTCAAAGCAGCAAAATTTACCTGGTTCATGAATCATGTAATGAACCCAACCTAGACTCTGTTGGACACCAAGTCTCCTCCACTCTTCTTCAGACATCAGGTGGGTTTTGGGTACTTGTTTGGAAAGTTCCCTGGGTAACATAACATGCCTATTAAAAGATACAACCAAGCATTAGTGCTCTATGTAAATATAGCTTCCATACAATTATGATTGCTTTACACATACATCTTTAGGACATTTAAAATTTGAGCCTTTTGTCTTCAAAACAAAGCAACTCTGTTCTATTACCATTGGTGTCAATCGAAGACTTACCTTTAGTTCTGATTTTTGATAACTTACATTCACTTTAAGGAGATAATAAACGATATGCACATGAGGAACTTGCACATATAGGTTCAAAGTTACCTCAATTAAAAAAAAAAAAAAACCAAAAGCAGAAGGCATTTTATTAGGATTAACTTTTTGTTTTTCTTGATAGTTAAGTATAGTTTCAGTATAGGCACCCCCAAAACTAAGTTGGGCACATGGTTATCCTAAACATCCAAGCCTTCTCTACAGGTACCTCTGTGATTAAATCCTGACCATGCAGAAAATTTGCAATTTATGGAGAGAAAGTGATGGCAAAAGGAAAGAACAACTCTTTAAGCTTTGTTTCATTCAACTAAATAAAAATGCTACTTCTTCCTCTTTCTTCTTGCCTGCCTAACTACTTACTTGCCTTCATCTTTCCTTTAAAAAAAAGATACCAACATTTTATTTAGATAAGTCATAACTCCTACATTTTCCATAAGTCAAAGAAACAAGCTTTCCATCCAGGTTTGATTAATAAAGGAAACATAAGTACTAATAAGTTCAGACATTCTACACCTTAATTTTATTGCATGAAGTTAGTTTTCAAATTACAAGTAAGGAAAATTATTTCCAAAATCTAACGTTTATTTCAGAACCACGGGGATATCATGGGGTGGGGGGAATGGTCAGTTATAGTCAAAGGAGCCATTAACACTGTAAGATGCAATTAGAAAGGCGGACACCTAGTTAAGGACAAAATTTTAACACTAAACAGCTTTTATGATTTAAAAATTATATATAATCCATTAATACTTATTCCAGATGTCATTTAACAGAACTACAGTTGAAGTTCATTTACAAAAGAAAAAAAAAATGAGATACAGATAATTGCATACTGGCAAAAATAGTAATCTTTGATATTTATATGCGTATTACACCACTGTAGAATCACAACTCAGTGATTTATCAGTAGACTTTCTTTGGAGATTAATTACTATTGTTTCATAAAAGTAAATGGCTTGCTTAGCATGTCCTGGTTTAATAGTGGTGTCAGGTCTGCTGTCTCTGGCTAAGTGCAGTTCACATATATCCAAAAGACCCAATTTGCCTTTCTGGGTCTCAGGGAACAAACAACTAAGATGAACTAAACAAAAATGCTTCTTAAAAAGTAAATGGCGTGGTAGGAAAGACCAACTCTAATAAGGGATTAGAATCTATCACTGCAGACATAACAAGATTTTCTTCTAAACATTATTACACAGAAACAATTTAGTAAATTAGAATAAATTGTATAAACAGTCTAGTGGATTTAGTGCTTAATCAGCATTGTCAATATATTAAAATTAAAATGTTAGTACTGCTTAAAGTCCTGAAAATCTTTTATTTTTTGGAGCCATGTGTTTCAGAATTAAGTTTTTCTTATTTTTGTGAAAGTGTTAGTTTACAGTTCACTATTTGGATATCTCCTGTTGGGCTCTTGGTTGACATCATAAAATTGAACATTACGATAAAAATAATAAAACCATTCACTTCAAATTTAGAGCCAGAAAAACTGCCTGAAGAAATCCTGCTTTTCTTCCATGAAGACAGGCCTCCAAGATACTAAAGATTAAAAAGAGGGCTCACTGTTGTGTCCTTTCTTCCTCAGATAGCATTTTAGGAAATCAGCTTAAAGGACAGCATACAGAGTTCTCTATTTTGCCCACCTAAAAGTTGGTAGTTTCCCAGAATTCAGCCGTCCCGGTGGGCCACTGAAGCCACGCCCCAGCTAAGTCTCCCGCTGACAATTAAGGTAAAACATTAAGTGTTTCTCTCCTCCCACAACTAAAGTCGCTAATTTTTCAAATTAATTTTAGCAAAAGTGTTCTGGTGCATCACTTGATTAACGACTTAGAAGCCAAAAATTCCTCGAAGCTAAAATGTATTCCCCAATACACACTAGAAAAAAAATACGCAGAGACTACACTAGGTCTGAGAAGGAAACTCCTTTAGGAATACCCCAATTTGGGTCAACGCACAAATACTTAGGTCCCCAACCCCAGTATATTTAATAATCCAATCCTGAGAATATTTCGAGGATTTTTCCAATTTTTTAAAGGGAAGGTGCAGGCAGGAATGAAGGTGAGCAGGAAGTAAGAGAGTGGGAAGAAGCATTTACTTTAGTTGTTTATCGTGGCTGCACCCCCAGTCCCTTGGGCTGTGTGTGGCCTGCCCCGACCGCAGGCCCAACCACTACTCCACCAGGGCGTGCCCCCCAGATAATCTTTAGCACCGTGACTCCCAAAAGCCATACAAGGGGTGCTCTCTAACACACGGACCTGCTCAGCGAACGCCCTCCGGCACGGTCCCCGGGACGGGGGAAGGTCCGCGTGGAGGCCAGTTCCCGCTGTGGCACACGGCCACCCCGCGCGCCGGACCTGGCCCACGCCGGACATCAGCGAGACCCGGTAGGGCCAGAAGTCCATCCGCGACCCTCGACCCGGGTCGACTCTAAGCCAGGTACCGCGCCGCCCCACGCCCCCAAACTGCCCTCAGCCGGAGGGCGACCCCAGCCCCGTGCCTCGTGGCGGCGGAGGGGGAGCCAGGCCGGCTGGTTGCTCACCGGTACTCGTAGTGTTCGTCGAAATACTTGTCTGAGTAATAGATCTGTTTGTGGGCCATCCTGCAGGGACGCGGGCGGCGGGGAAGGTGAGACCGAGAAATACGTCCTCGTCCGGCCAATGCAACGACTGGAATGCGACCAACCGACCGCAGGCCCAACGATCCCGGTTTGAATCCGATAGCCCGCCGTTGATTGGACGGAAGCATCGACCAATCACCGTGCGCGCACAATGCAGAAAGGCCGGGACAGGCTTCCAGCCTATCGACACCGCCCCTCCGCGGCGTTCGCTTTTAAGATTAGCCAATCGGAAGCCTGTTGCGAGGTTGCCTGAGGGAAGAAGTTCATGATTGACATTGCAAGGGGGTGAAACGCACTTGGTGAGAGAAGGGAGGAGCCGGCGCAGGGAGGGCTGGAGGCCGCAGTGCGCATGCGCAGGGTTTCAGAATTTTCCAGGACGTTGGAGCGGTTAAAGCGACCAACCTGTGGGAGGCTTGGTGAGATATCGCGGGGTTTGGCGAGACCGGGGCGGGGCTGCCGGCTGAGCGACTGAGTGGCGGCTGGCACAGATTGGGACCTTGGCGTGTGGGCGTATGAGGACGAGGAGCGTTCCCATCCTTCCTAGGGAGTGTGGTGCTTGGCTTCTTAAACATTAGGGATGCGAAAGAAAGTTTTGGAAGCCACGCAGTGGTCTCAGTCTAAGCCTGGGGACTAGCTGAGGAGAGCGCTCCCTGGTTCTGGATGCACGTGCCTCGGAAACGCCCTTGCCCCGGGGTCCGCTGCCAGTTCAGTCGCCTTAGTGTGTTCCGGGAGCAGATTGTGTGGCGTTCACCTGCGTTTCATACAAAATGTTGACCTCGCGCCTTGCGGGGAAGGTACAGGACACAGTGGGGCAAGAGAAGTCGCGGGGAAGTTAAGGGCGCCTGGGAGAGAATAAGACTTATTTTAAAGTAAAAACACTGGTAAATGCATACAAGTGCCCGAGCTCGCGCTGTTCTCAGTTCGGAGCTCCCTGGACGTGGTGAGCACGCAGAGATAAACTTTTATAGGACTGTACGTTAATAACAGCGTAATTAAAGACTGTGATGGTAAAGATGTGAAACTGGAGATTTAAGATTATTAACTTTTATAGCAGAACTTGGGAAAGGAAGCTTCCTAGAGAGGTGTTTTTGCTGAGACATTGAAATAACAGTAGTGTTACATAACTCCTTTGTACCAATCAACTTTCGCAATCAACATTTTGCCCTTTGTGTTTCAATTATCTTCTTCCCACCTTTTCCCCTAGAATATCTTTAAGGCGCTCCCAAAATTGTCATTTTACTCTGAAATGGTACTTTCGTGTATAGCTCCACACAGGGTGTACTAAAATTTTTTAAAATTATTTAGCACAATTACATCTCAGCATTATTCTCTAATAGCTAGTTTAGAATCAGGTTTCTCTGATGGTCTCACAGACTGGTTGGTTTGAATCCACATCCAAACTTGGGCCTACACACTGCATTTGGTTATTGTCTCTTTTAGTCTTTGTAAACAATCCCTTCCCTCTTCCCCCCACCACCAAGCCACCTTTTAAAATACAGATTTTATCAGTGGAACCAGGTCACTTGTGCCTGTGGAACATCTACAGTCTGGGTAGTTGTTTTATTGTGGTTTTATTTAATTTGTTTTTTCTATAATTTGGTAGTTATGTTTAGGTTAAAACAAAACAAAACAATTGGCCTAAATTCATATAGCAAGTAAGTGACAGATTTCAGTGCAAGAAGTCTGACTTCATAGTTAGGGCTCTTAACCATTGTTTTGTCTTGTTTTCTGTGTTTACAGTGGAGTGTTTGGAGATTGTGAAGGTGAGGAAATGTATATACAGAATACTGATTGGGTTTGACTAGGATGTCACAGAGAGGAAAGTTGTGGACGGTTGCATGTGGTAAATGAAAAATGACTTCAGAGATGTCCTATGCCCTGACACCTGGTGATATGTGACTTCACAGGTGTGATTAGATTAAGGATCTAGAGATACGGAAATTACCCTGGATTCAGGGGTTGGATCCTGTGGCATCCTAAGACTTCTTATAAAAGAAGAAGGAAAATCAAAGAAGGGTGGGTGCCAGAAACTGAAGCACGAGCCAAGAAATGCTAGTGGTCTCTAAAAATGGGAAAAGGCAAGACATGGATTGTCCCCTAGAGTCTCTTGGAGGAGCACATTCTGCTGTTGTCTGCTGTTGTAAGACCTCTTATGCACTTCTGACCTCTGAAATTACTGGATAATAAGCTTATATTGTTTTAAGCCACTAAGTTTGTGGTAATTTGTTAAAATAACAGTGGGAAATTAATTCAGTGGATTGAGCCAGAAAAGCAAGGGATTCTTGGACTCTTTGATAAGAAATTAACTCTCTTTAATGTTGGAGTCAGCTAATGTTCTTAGCAAAGAAGTAGCGCCTTCAGATTAGGAAAAGGCAACAAAGGGATGGAGGATGACTGAAAGGAATCACCTTAGCAGCAGTTCCTGCTAGACAAGTATTGCAGTTGATTGGATGAGGGTCTCAACTCTGATAGGAGAATTGAGGAAGTCGGTACGGGCTTTATAGGAATTTTAGGTTTCGATTGGTGTTTATATGGTGAGAAAACATTGCTGCAGTCATTATAAATCTTCAACACATCTGAAACATCACTGTCCTATGGTAGACCACTAGTTTAGTGATAAAGAGATCAGTAGTAAAAGTAGTTGGACCAAACCCAGTCATTCAGCAAATAATTCCTGATCAAAGTTCCAGGCATGGTGTTATAGATGGCCTTAGTCCTCAGTATGGATAACATCCATTCTGCTGCTCTCTATAATACTATTTCCTCTCTAGAAGATACTTAAGATTTGCGTAAACATATTTTCATTGTTCTCTTAGCCTCCACGTCATTCAAGTGAAGAAGGCAAGGTAGATAAAAGAAATTCAGTTACAAAGCCCTCGACAAAAATTTCACAGTTCCACAAGGTAAAATTTAAAATGTGCATATATTATAGCAGATGTTTTTCACTACGTTAATGGAAGTCACTTACGACTTTGAACTCATGACCAAGTATGTAATTTAAAATGTGTGTGTCCTGCTCCTGTGGGCGGAGGTCATGAACTATTTCAGTACCATCAACACACAAAATAGAGCTAAAGTTAGAGCTCCCGATGTGTATGCCCCATATTTTGTTGACTTTCTACTAATAATTTTGCATGAGAGATAGACAGATTCTGTGTGCCCTTTCAGTGATCTCATCCAGTTTTTCAATATTGCTGTGCCTATGTAATAAAGTTTTATTTCCTGCCAAATTCCTAACACTCTTCCTAGCAAGTTTGGAATATTGTGATTTATAAGAAAACTATATACTTGGTTATTCAGATGACTAAAATATATTTCTCATATATATTTGGTCTTCCTCCTGGGGTCCTGGCTCACAACTCTCCAAACCTTGGAATATCCTAAGCATTGAGAATGATAAAGCTGTCCCTTGTTTGAATGAAGTAGCTTTGGGAAACATCTGAGGAGGGGGCTGTTTGTTAGAACCAACCTCTCTCCCATTAGAGAGAATGGAGAGAGGGGAGGCTGAGTTCCTTAGAAAAGGATATGATAAAAGATGCAGATGAATCTCTAGATGCAAGGTATGAGGAAGAAGGCAGGAATGAAGGCATGTAGGCAGGAAGGAAAGAAGAGAAAATAGAGGAAGAAGCACTTATTTAGTCACTCATTTTGATTGTTCACCCCCAGGCCCAGTTGCAAACCTGCGTCCTTGGGCTTAGCATGGACCACACCAGAACCACCAGAGCATACCTAGAGTTAATATTTTCATAACGCTCATACACATACTAGGAGTGAAATTGCTGAATCATGTAAGCAGTTCTAGTTTTAATTTTGAGAAGAATTTCTGTATTGTTTTCCAAAGTGGCTGCACCAACATGCATTCCCACTGATACTATAAGAGGGTCCATTTCCCTCCACACCCTCACCAGCCCTTGTTTCTTGTCTTTGTTTCCCAACAGACATTCATGAATGGTCATTTTTTACATTTTTTTGAGGTGTTTAGTGTTTCAGTTACAGGATATTGAGAATCGTCTGCTGACACCACTGGCTAACTCTTCTTAGTCTCCTTGATTCTTCTAAATGTGGGAGTACCAAGGGCTTAGTCATCAGACTACTTCTGAGTTCTGTCAGGTTTTGCTTCATGGACTTTGTAGGCTGTTATTTGATCTATTTAAGATGGCTATGTGTATGTTGGGGGTTGGGTAAAAGGGGTCCTCTCTTTGGTGAAGGATAGAAGTGGACCTTTACTGGTGAACTTAATGTACTTTATATAGATGTTGAAACATATCATGTTGTAATGCAATAAAAATTAGTTTAAAACATTACTGTCTTTGAACAGAACTTGTTACCATTATTTAATGTTTTTCTGTGTCCTGATTGCTTTTAAGTCTACTTTGTTTTATTTAATATAGTCATTCCAGCTTTCTTATAATTTCAAAAAGCTGTAACATAGCTTTTTCCAGCCTTTCACTTTTAATCTACGTATATAAATATATTTGTAGTAAATTTCCTATAAAGTATTTCTTTTATCTATGTTTTAAACCTTTATCTTTTGGTGTGTTAATACAATTTACATGGAACTACTGACCTCAGGATTTAAGTCTACCATTTTATTATCTATTTGGCCTCCCTCATTTTCCTTTCTCTGCTTCTCCGTTCCTGTCTTCGAGTCCTGGCTCAAGAACTCAGAGGACTGACAAGTCTTAAATCTACTAGATTGAGGCTATAATTAAGATCTTCTTTTTAAAAAAACTAGACCTTAAGGCTTTACAGAAGAGTTTTACAAAGCTGTCAAGTTTTACTAAGCTGTCAGTTGTACCAAGAATTTAAGAAATAGTTTATTTCTTAGATAAAACTAGATTAAATAAAAACCTTTATTTTAGATAATTTAGGTGAAACCTGGTGGCTCAGACAAGTACAACAGGTAAGGTGCAGGCCTTGTAAAGCCTATAGTTATGGGTCCAGGGTAAAAAAGTAAAAGAAAGTTTCCAGAACAGAAAAGTATATTAAATAAGTAGCATGTGTATAAATTAACAGCTTATAAATAACTTTGTTATTAAATAAGCTAAATAAAAGCTTTATTTTTAAATGTTTTATTTCTCAAGTTTATATTTAGTTTATCTAGTTTTCTTTTTTTTAATGAAAGATGGCGATCTGAATCAGGTGAGTAGGCAGGAAGGGAGAGGAGAAAGAAGACTTCTTATCCTTCCTGTTAAATACTCAGAGAAAAATAATGTCATGCTTAGATGAGAACACTAGTAATACACAATCTGCTTTTTAGGGCAAGCTTAGTGTGCTATAGTGATATTTTACACCACCTAGTGGTAATTTTTTCTCATGGACTTGTATAAATGGCAGCCTTGCAAACTCGAGTCACAAGAGAGAATACCTCGATCAGTAAATTGAGAATAGAATAATACAGATTAAAAGCATGAAGGCGAGCAGAGGCAGGAAGGCAGGAAAAGAGAGGAAGAAGATGCATTTTATTTATTTTATTTAGTTGTAGATCTTGGTTGTTCCTACTGACCCCAGTATGCAAGTCTGGAACCTTGGAACTGTGCTCAGATGCTGCTCCACCAAGGTGTGCCTCACATCATTTTAAAGTTGTTTCTCTGCTCTCCCGTCTCCTGAGAAATGAGTCACTAAAGTAATTTTTGAAAAATAGAAAAGGGAAAAATAAGTCTCCTTTTCCTCTTCAACTGTATAAAGCTACTGGCTTAAAAGTTAAAATTATATTTTAGGAGGAAGAGCCCATTTGTAAGGGCATTAATTTTTTCTTATAGGAAAATAGGAAACTGCCAAAACGTCTGTGCTTAAAAATAAAATAATGGGAGAAACTCGGGGATCTTTCTAGAGAAGTCTTCCAATTGTTCAGCTACAAATATTTCATCTAAGAAAATCACCTAGAATACAGGATGGTGGTCTCTGTCCTGCACAACCTAAAATACAACCTCTTAATGTACATTTAGAAAATATATATCTCTGCCAGTTTGGAAGAAAAGTAAAATCCTGTATATAGGATTTCTCACATTCTTTTTTTTCAAACTTGAATTCACTAAGAGCAAGGAGGTATTGGAGTCTCCTAGGCTGCTCTTTCCATCAAGAATTCCTTTTGGGATATGGCTGGAGGCAATTTGCATTCTCTTGGAAAAGTGTAAGGCACCTGAAGGATTCTTTAGGGTTTGAATATTTGGGTAACAGACTGAGAGTGTGGCCTGATTTTCCATTTCTGTTTACATAAAAGTTTTCTGTCCTACAAATCCACATACTTCAATAGATATTGTAGAACTTATCATAGTATCTTTTCAAATAGAACAGAAAACTTCACAGGAGTCTCTCTGTGTCTCTGTGTCTCTGTCTCTCTCTCCTCTCTCTCATCAAAGATCACAAAACTTCTAACTTTCTCATTACACACCTGGCTTGCTGAATATGCTGTTTTCTTGATTTCATTTCTGTAAGGGTGCTTAGACAATGAGAATTCTTTTCCCCACCCAATTGACTATACCTTGAGATTGCCTTGACCAACGTGGAGAACATTTCACTCCACGGGATATAAACTGCTCATCAGCACTGAACTTTCAAGCCTCTTATCCAAAAAGGAAACTAGATCATAATTCATCTCCTTGGGTTTCCACTTCTATTGTTTGGAGTTGCCACAGGCCCTGAATCTGTCATGTAACCAAGCATGGACATGGTACACTGCCCTTATGTTTCCTCCAGCATATCGTCTGTGTGTGAAACTGGACATCACCTGAATCAGATTCACACTTGTACCTCTGATTGATTGGATAATATGTGGGCTTGATCACCTTCTGCTCTTCAGTCAAATTATAGTCTTCAATATCTTTCTCTTCCTGCACTGTAATTGTTGTATTGAACACTCTCCTCAAATACTTTCAGAAGTTTTTATTTTTTACATTTGATTATATATTTTTTGAATTATGAATATACCTTGTGCAGATAATAAAAGAGACAAAATATAGTATTAGTGCACCCTTAAGGAAGAATCATGTAGTGATATTGTTGACAGTTGTTAATAAAAGTCAGTAGGTAAGCAGAAAATGCTTGATGGTCATCAAATTAGTGAACTGCAATATAGAGTTGAGTAACACTCCCAGAGAGCATCAGTTAAGGATGCAGAGATGGAAAATTCAAAGTAAAAGACTGGAGCTAGAAGTGGGAGTGACAACAGTCATTATGAGAAGTGCCCAAAAGAAGAGAAAAAAAAGAGGAAATACCTGTGCAAATAGATTATGGATTCCTCAGTTTTATTTTTATTTTATTTTTAAAGGAAAGGTGTAGGCAGGAATGAAGGCAAGTAGGCAGGCAAGGCAGTAAGAGAGAAGGAAGAATTATTTTATTTTTATTTCATCATTCACATTGGTTGTCCCACTGGCCCTAGGACATGAACCTAAGTCCTTGGGATGTACATGGACTGTGCTCGTCCAAAGGCAGCTGACTTAGCTGCTACTATACCAGGGTACACCTGGCCACTCAGATTTAAAGAAACATTTCAAATTGAAAGGGCTTAGAAAGTAAGTGCTAAATATTAGTATAAGTAGGAAAAACATCACCAGCGGTAGTATCGTGCAATTTAAGAAAGTCAGAGACAAAGGAAAGTTCTAAACTTTCCAGGGGGAAATTACAGATCATACCTACACAGCTACAAGAATAGGATTGATAGCAGTGACCCCACCAGATTCAAGAAAAAAAATGAGTTGGCGAGTTGTTGAAAGAGTGGACATAAATTGAATACAACAATTCAAAATATATTGGCAATAAGCAAAGTAAGTAATTTAGTACATTGTCTAAAAAGGCAAGGTTTTTTTCAAAGTTTATTCAGTAGCAAAATTAACTGTGTGTAGTACCACATCCCTCCTTGGGGTAAACTTAAACTTGTTACAAATACCTCCTATCCTGTTATGTATATGCACTGTGCATAGTGATTTCACAGCTCCTTGCCTCATTAATGAGGTCTTTCTCCACCCTTTGTCTGATCTAATGACGTCTTTGAGCTGAAAGTTACTGAAATGACATCCTGTGACCCCCGAGGCTTGTCCTTCAGAGGGCTGCAGTTTCTACTTTCTCCCTTGTGGAATGTAGCCCTGAATGTGATTACCATGCGCAGAGGCTGGAAAGAGGAATGAGGAACCAGCCCTCAAGAGTCACAAGAAAAAAACCCCAGCCTTGTGCTTAGTAACTTGCAGGTAGAGGTAGTTTATTTTGCAGCAAGAGACAACTGCTACACTCCTTTTATCTTAAACTTGAATCCAAGTCTCACAAAAGTGTGTCTGATTGGGGAAAACTTAATTACAGCCAGACTCACATCTGCAATAGAATGCTTGTAGTTTTCCAGTCTCTGCTATATAATATTCCAACAGGTGGCATTGTTCTGTGCTGTAGTCATTAATAACAAATCAATCATGCTCACTCCTTTATGCTTTAATAATTTATTCATTTCAAATATCCATTGAAGCTTTGCCTGTAAAACACCCACTAGGGTGCTGCCAAAGAATATGAGCAGGGTCTGGCTGGTCGGACTGGAGGGAATTTGTGCTGGAGACACCTATGGCCACACCTACCACATGACTTATCCCTGTCTGTCTGACTGAAGAAAAGGCAGACAGGAGTTCTGGCCTCTCAAGGCTAAGTGTAATGAAGTTCTGCAGAGAAGACTGGTGTTGTGAACCATTTTAGCCATGGTTTTTATTCAGGAGACAGCTCTTGTTTGCTTTTCAGGAAAGGAGAACAGGGAAGCACATTTGTGTGCAATGCATTTCAAATCCTCTGGACCCATGAGTATTTTTCCACAGAGAAGGATGATGGGAAAAGGCCTCCCCACCACATGACCAGAATGGCAGTTTGCCTGAAAAGATGCCTTTGGGGGAGGGGCTGTCTGAGAGTTAGTTATACTTTGAAGACCAAGAGTCCTAGTTTGATGTGGTACATTTTAATTTACTACCTAGGGATTTAATATTCATCTTTGGAAGTGTTTGGTGCCTTCACAAGATAGCAGGCCAACTAACCTTTACTAACTTAGGGGACTTTGATGCTTAGCCATTGTCAATACATAATTACTCTTTAAAGAAATTTAAAGAAAGAAATTTAAATTAAAAAAAAGAAATTTAAAGTCAGAAAAATGAAGTTTGTTTCTTTTTGAAAATAAATGTGAAAACTCATTTTTAAAATTTTTATCAGGAAGATGTAATATAAAAGAAACACATGAATAAACTTATTTTAGGAATCAAGTAACTTCAAGTGGGAAGTTTCAAACCCTACTTGCAATGAGTCATACCTGCTGTGTTTGTAACACATTATTTCTGCAATGACATTTAAAATTGAAAACATTACTTAGGAAAAGCAATATGATCTTTTTTTTTTAAGTATGTTCATATATTTTTAAGTGCCAAGACAAATACAAATAGATACACTAAGGTAGGTTAATTCTGCTAATTCAAATAACTTTTTCTCCATTATAATTAGACAAGAAAAGGACAGTAAAAGAATCCAGATTGAAAAGGAAGACATGAAACTATCACTATTAGCAGATAACATAATAATATATAAAAACTCCAAACTCCAGTAAAAATCTGCTAGAAAAAATACAGTAAAATAATAGGCTACAAAATTAATAATAAAAAATCTGTTGCATTTCTGTATGCAAGTAATGAACTTGCAGGAAGAACTCAGAATAATCCCACTTATAATTGCATCAACAAGGATGAGATACTTTGTAGTAAACTTGACCAAAAAAGTGAAAGACTAGTCCTCAGAAAATTATAAGACAGTAGTATTAAAAGAATAAAGGAATACACAAAGCAATGGAAAGAGATTGCATGCTCGTGGACTAGAAAGAGGTAACAAGCTAAAATGCCCATATGACCTAAAGTAATAAGCAGATTTAATGCAATCCTCATCAAAATCCCAAAGATATTCTTCAGAGAAATAAAACAAACAAAAAATCATGATATTTAACTGGAACTAGAAGAGACCCAGAACAGCAAAAAAAAAAAAAAAAAAAAAATCCTGAGAAAAAAGAACAAAAATGGAGGTGTCACACTCTCTGACTTCAAACTGTACTACAAAACAATGACAATCAAGTCAACATGGTATCGGAATAAAAACACACTCAGATCAATGAAATAGAATTGAAAGCCCAGAAATAAACCCACACATAAATAAACAATTAATTTATGACAAAAGGGGCAAAGACAGTCTCTTTAATAAATGATGTCAGGAAAACTAGACAGCTATATGCAAAAAGTTGAAACTAAATCACTACCTAACACCATATACAAAACTTAATCCAAAATGGATTAAAGACTTAGTTGTTAGGCATTGAAGCCATAAAATCCATAGAAGAATACAGAGACAAAACACTCCTTGACAATACCTAAAAGATGTCTTTGGGAATTCAATTTCAATTTCAAGGAAAATAAAATAAATTAATATATGGGGTTACATCAAACTAAAAAGCTTCTTGGTGTACCCTAATGGAGCAGTGTTTTGGTTAATCACCTCTGAAAGAACAAAGCCACTGACCCCTGGGTTCAAGCCCTGTTCCTGAGCGGAGAAGCAACCAGTGTGAACAACCAATATAAGATAAAGATCTTTCTTCTTCCTTTCTCCTCTTGCCTGTCTGACTACTTGCCTTTCCTTAAAAAAAAAAAAAAAAAATTCTTCTGCACAACAGAAGAAAGAAACTGTCATTTTCCTGGTGGCTTAGTGGGACAACCAAAAAGAACAGCTAATAAAATAAACAAACACTGCATCCTCCTCTCTCTTCCTCTCTGCCTACTTGCTTTCCTTCATCCCTGCCTGAACCTAGCCTTCAGAAACAAACAGAAAAACAGACAAAAACCAAAGAGATATCCTACCAAATGAGAGAAGATATTTGCATATCATATATCAAAAAGTTAATATCCAAAAAATACAAAGAACTCATAAAACTTAACAACAGAAAAAGAATCCAATTTAAAAGTGGGCAGGGGATCTTAAATGCATCAGACATACAGATGACCAATAAGCACATGAAGATATATTCTTCCTCTTGTTATCAGGGAAATGCAAATCAAAACAGCAATGAAATGTAACATCACACCTGTGAAAATGCTATTATCCAAAAGACTGCAAACAAGTGTTGGTGAGGATTGGGGGGGCGGCGGTAAAATGAACTCATATATTCGGGGTGCGGGGGAGTGTAAAATCGTGCAATCATTATGGAAAACAGTATGGCGATTCCTCAAAAATTTGATAATGGAGATCCTATATGATCTAGTTAATTCTTTTGCTGAGTATCCTAAAAACACAATAACATTAATTCACAGAGATAATTTCACTCCCATGTTGACTGCAGCATTTTTTACAATGACCAAGAGCTGGAAACAACTTAAATGCCTATCAGCAGATGAGTGGATAAAGAAGATGCAGTTAAATACACACAAGGGAATGCTTAGATATCAAAAAAGATAAAGTCCTGCTATTTGCAGCTACATGGATGAACCTCTAGGGGATTATGCTTAGTGAAATAAGCCAGAAGGAGACAGACATTGATATCACTCTAAAGTAGATAAGGTACAGTCCATGTAAAGTCCAAGGATGTGGGTTCAAGACCCAGAGTCAAGGAGGAAAATCAAATCAAAGCAAATTAGTGGTTGCAGGAAGGGAAGAGGGTCAGGCTTACTGGGTAGGGTATCAGTTGTATGGCAAAGGAAGAACTGAAATGGTCTCGGTGAACTTAATGTATTCTACACATGTTGATTTCCAATGATGCACTCCTTGAACCTATATAATATTATAATGAAATATTCCTTCAATAAAATTAATTTAAAAACCCAAGAATTTTTTGTGGAGTATTAAAAGTTAATCTGCAATCTTAATTTTGTAGCTCAGATGGAAGATTTTATATTAAAAAATGTGTTAGTGTTACTTAAGTTAGTTTTCAAAATCATTCCCGAAAGTAATTCTAGATGACAGTGATAGGGTGACTAGGGCGGAGGAACTTCCCAGGAGTCTGACCACATCAGTGCTAAAACTGAGAGACCCCTCATTGGCCTACACCCAGGAGGGAGGTTGGGTGGGTTCTTAATTCTTTTGTCTTTAGGCATTTGTCATCTTCCCAAAGTTTCATGCCAGGAGCTTGCCATGAAGCAGATGTTGTGGGTAAGAGACAAATTAACAGCAAGCATCTAGCTCCTATTCAGACCGTAAGCACAGAAACGGGGTGATTGTAGGTAGTTAGGTGGTGGGAGGAAAACCCAGCCTGGTGATGGACAGATCTGATGGACAGATGGGTAGGCAGGTGAGGTTTACAGCAGGATCCCAGAAAAGGCCCAAGAAGGGACTTTGAGCGCACACATAAGGGGTTGTAGGGGACAGAATATGAGAATGGGCAGGTCCTGGGTGGGACTTGGTATGGGGTTTGGGATTTATGTCTATGCCATGGGAAATTCCTGGGCGGGGGGTGGTCCAAGCAGAATGGTGGTGGTGAGATTATGTTTTAATAGGCAGTGTTGACTGACTTGTTCATATAGCTTTTTGGATGACTAGGGATGCAGACAATTTCAAGGTACACTGCCTACTTGTAACATGCCCACACTACCCACAGAAAATGCATGTTCTTTAAAGAAAAAATGCAGTTCTTCCATGTGAACACAAAGAGACGGTCTTTGCAACTCTTGAGAAGGGGATATCTGAGGGATCTCTTCAGGTGGTTGGAGGAAGATCACCTCAGCAGCAGGTGACGGAACAGCCCTATCCTTTATAAAACGTGCTTGGGATCAAATCCTGGTATTTCCTCGAGTCTGCAGTTCTGGCAACTGCCACGAGAGGGCTTGCTGCGCCGTTGGTGTCTAATCTGCCGCGTCCAGAGTTTGGTGTAGGTTCTAGGACAGAGGGCGCCTAGTGACTGCTAACTCAGCTCCTATTGGGGAGGGGAGGAAGCCCTGCAGAGTTTGCCCTTTTCCTTGGTGTAGCTGCTCCCCTGGTGCCATATTTCAAGCGCCAACGGTTTAGCAAGGATTGCTCTTTCCAGTATGGGCCACTCAAACAGGGCTGTGGCAGAGGGCAGGGACCTTTCTCATGAGTACCTTTAATTATTTTTTCAAATTTTAAATTAATTATTTTATTTTTACACGTTACAATAAACTCATATGTATAGATTCCCCTTTCCTCATCTATATCTCATGAGTACCTTTTAAATTAGCAAATAAATATAGCTAACAAATAGAAATACTCCTTAATAGTTGAAGCTAACTAACAGGCAGCAGAAAAAGTAGAAAATAAGACAACACTTTCTGGCATCTATTAGGAGATGATGCATCCTTCATGGGGATACATTGTAACCTGAAAACAATGCAAGTACTTCATATCAACTTGTGATGAAATATAACTTTGTTGTAACTTGTCATTATTAGGCTTATTTCACACTTTGTGTTGGTAGTCTAATACATACCTGAATCCACAAAAGGACTTTAGAGAATGTAGCATTCGTCTAATTTTGACATTTTAAATAGATTTCTCATTGAAGTAAAACACATCTTCAGGATGCTGGGTAAAAAGGAAAAATCTTTTGTTTGATTCTCTAATAATTTGACCCTATAAACTGCATGTATGTGAAACTTAACAACACAAAATAAAATTAAAGATGAAAGCAAAGGGAAGAATATGAAAGCAAAAGAAACAAAGTTATGAATTCCGTCATTCACGAAACAACATGCTGCCTTAGAAAGTGAAAGTTAGTTCACGGTGACTATGTAACTCTGAATTTAAAAAAAAAAAAAAAATTGGCTAGCTAATAAAGATGGTGGAGCAGACTGAGCCCAGAAAGGAAAGTTCCAGTGCAGGTTCCTGGTGCAACCCGGCATGTCAGCAGCAGCACCAGGCCATGTACTAGAAATACAAATCTCAGGTCCACTCCAGACCAGCTGGTCAGGGAGTTCTGGGTGGGCCAGCTGTGTGTGTTAATGAACTCTCCTGGTGAGTCTGAGAATCACGGGGTCTGGGGGAACTGTTTGCCCTCGGAGTCACAATTTTTATTCTGCCAGGCCTTAGGTTTGAAAGGAAGGATTCTTCTACTTATTTTTTTCAATGTGAATTTTATTATAAAATAGTCACATACCACATAATAATATTTCAGTCAAAAGTGGACCGTATGTATAAAGGTGGAGCATGGCTATGTCATACAACTCAGGTGTGTAGTGGGCTCATCAAGGTTTATTTAACTACACTGCAACGTTTGCATGACAAAATCACCTGATGATGTGTTTTTAAGAATGTATACTCATCGTTAAGGGGAATGTTACTGTCATCTTAAATGCATAAGATCATATTTATGTATGTTTAAGATTAGAAGAATAGTAAAACCAACTTTCAGTTTAGGAACTAGAGTATCACTAGTATTAGAACTTCCTGATGCATTTGGAAGTTTTTTGTTGTTGTTGTTTGTTTTTTAAAAGGAAAGGTGCAGGTAGTAATGAAGGCAAGCAGGCAAGCAGGTAGGAAGAGAGAGGAGGAAGAAACATTTATTATATTTAGTTGTTCATCTTGGTTGTTCCCCTGGCCCTGGGTCTTGAACCTGTGTCCTTGGGATGTGTGTGGACTACACCAGCCAGAGGTCAGGGGTTTAACCACTAAGTCACCAGGGCATGCTGGAAGCAATTGTTTTCTTGAGATCCAGGGTATCGGGGTAGTAAAATACTATTTTTAATGGATCTTTTGTTGTTAATCACTTCAGAGTCCACAGTACTATTGTATGAATTAGACTTAAACCACTTCAACAATGAAGCATAATTTAATGCATAAGTTCAAATTTGCACTCACATTTACATTGACTGCAACCTCATTAATGAGTCAGTTCCTTAATTTTTTTTTACTTTAGCAAACTTCAGAGTCCATTTTATTTGTTAGTTTCAAGGTTGGAGCACATTAGTTTTAATTATTCACAGCTTCCGATTATTGTTGTAATTCATAATATCCTCATTAAAATTCTATGATTCAGGTCTTTCACCTTTTTAGTTGTTGTCGTTGTTTTGTTTTTTGGTAAAAAAATGTCTGGGGCTCAAACTGATTAAGCTAGCTGTACAGGCATTAAAAGTTAATGCCTTTTTGCTTCATTTTTACCCACATATCAGTAGTTACCATGGTTACTGAGCAAGGTCCATGCAGTGCCAACTTACAGACATATTAATGCTTTTCCTGGCCCAGTCTCTCAGTCACTACACTATTGAAGTAACTAGTTTTCAGGGACAGTACTTTTTTTCTATCCTAGGTTAATTTGGGGCCTTATTTCCTCCTTTTCCACACCCTTGACTCAACCAGCTCTCCCTACACAGAGGTCCTGTAACAACAACGGCAGTCAGACAAGTGGGGCTGACGCAGAGAACTTGTGAGAACGAGCGTCTTTCTCTCTCCACTTAATATCATTAAACATGTTCTTGCCCCATTTTATAGGAGAAAAATAGTTTCGCTTCATTGTGTACTAAAATGTTTCCCCTCAATTCATATGCTGAAGCTGGAACACGCCCCCCAACATGACAGTATTTGGAGACAGCATCTTTAAAGAGCTAATGAAGGTCAAATGCAGTCATAAGAGTGAGGTCCTAAGCTGCTAAAGCTACTAGACCTGCTCTTAAAAGAAAAGGAGACAACAACACTCTCTCTCTCTCTCTCTCTCTCTCTCTCTCTCTCTCTCTCTCTCTCTCTCTCCCCTCCCTTTGTCTCTCTGTCCCCTACTCTTCTTCTGTCTCTCTGTTTCTGCCTATCCTCCTCTCTCTCCCTCTGTCTCTCTCCACACATCCAAAGAAAGGCCGTGTGAGGACACAGGAAGGAGAGTAGCCTTCTGCAAACCAGGAGGTGAGCCCTCATCAGAATTCAGCACCTTGGTCCTGGACTTTCCCTCTCCAGAACTATGAGAACTAGTTCAGTTGCCCAGTCTGTGGCATTTTGCGATGGCATAGAAGCTGGCTACTGCACTCCTTTTTTGATTTCAACATCTTTGTCTGTTCGTTCCTCTTTGTCCACGCTCCCAGGAGTGTTTATTATCCATGAGCGTGTCTGCGTAGATGACTCCGGACTATGGACTCCGGATTGAGGCTGCCACAGGCTGGCAGTCCTCCAATCCTGCTGCTGCATCCTGCTCCTGCAGCTCCTGGGACAGGTTTGCACTGATAGGGAGGAGCTTGGAGCCTTGGGCAGAAATGTTGATTTCAGAGATGCGAAATTTTTACAGATTTTTATTTTTATTAGACAAAAACATAAAACAAGTAAGGAAGGGAAAATGAATAATCCCCTCGACCCCCTTACCACCACCACTACATGATCCTACCTCACCCCTGCTCCCTTCTGGTAACTTCAGTTCTCAAGTCCAAAGGTTTGTTCTGATTTTATTATACCAGTTCATTTATGTTGTCGAAGGTCACAGTGCATTAAAGGGGATAACTGGGTTTCTCCCAGTTGGGGAGGAAGGAGCCATGGTGAAGGAGGAAGGAGCTATGATAGAAGAGAAAGGGACTATTATGGGGAGGGAAGGGCAACGTTAGGGGAGCAAGGGGCCATGGTGAAGAAGGAAGGGGCTATTGTGTGAGGAAAAGCCCACGGTAAGTGAGGAAGAGGCCATAATGGGGAGGAATAGGCCATAGTTTTTAGGAGGAAGGGGCCATGGTGGGGGAGAAAGGAGTTATAATGGGGAGGAATGATTTATGGTGGGAAAAAAGGGACCGTATTGGTGGAGGAAAGGGTCATGATAGAGGAAGTTGGGTCCATGGTGGGGGAGGTGTCCACTGCTACCTGGAGGTAATAGGCCTGAATGAGTCTAGTAGGAATGACTTTGCTCCTAAGATGAACAATGGTTCTGCCTGCCAAAGTAGTCGAATTGTGGTCCTTGCACAGATGACCCCTAAAGGGGGTCATTGGGGCATGTGGAGCATCTTGACTGGACACCTGGAGTGGTCAGCTATGCCTTTATAAAGAAGAGTTAGCAGATCTCCCAGGAGGACCATGGTGTCCTGGCCTAGTCCTGCCTTTGTCCCAGGTAGCACTGTTCCATGAACACACCTATGACACTGGGTGGAGAGGGAGCCCAGAGTACAGTCTTCCTCAAGCTTGCCTTCCTTCTCTCTGCCCTCTGGTCTCTGTTTCTGCACCTGTGGGCCCAGCGTTACTTCTGGTCTTCTCTGGTCAGGCAGCCTTTGTGCCAGGTGTCACTTGGGACTCAGATTTCAGGAAGAAAAAGTATATCCTACTGATAACCATCAAATGTGTCAGAAGCAGCAAGGGCTCCAACTCCTGAATTGGAAGGAAACATATTCACATTTTACCTGCAGTTCAGAAATCCTGTTATACCATCATCAAATGCTATTTGGCCATTTCACTTTAAATACTTGAGTTGCTGACCTGTGGAGCTGGGACAGCTTGTTGTCCCTTTGCTTTTTACTTAAAAACAAAAACACTCGGATACCATTCACCAGAAAATTCACCCTTTTGAAATGGACATTTTGTCATTTTTAGCATATTCCCCTGTTGTGCAATCTTCACCAGTATGTAATTACAAAATATTTTCATCACCCGATAAAGAAACTCTAGACCTATTGGCTGTCATTCTGCATCATTATTCCCAGCCCCTGGCAATCACTAAACTCCTTTCTGTCACCATGGATTTGCCTATCCTAAACATTACACATAAATGGAATCATAAAATATATGACCTTTGTGTCTGCATTCATTCACTCAATGTAATGTTATCAAGGTTTGTTCACATGTAATGTGTCGGTATTGCATTCCTTTCTATGGCTGAATATGTTGTGAGTGTAAAGATATACCACACTTTATCCAGTAATAGATTTTTCTTGTTCTACTTTCTGATATTATAAATAATTCCACTATGAACATTTGTATATAGGGTTCTGTGTGAGCATATATGTATATATATATATACATATATATATACACACACAAATATATGTATATATATTTATTCTCTTGGGTGTATAATTAGGAGTGGAATTGCTTGGTCATTTGATGACTTTATGTCTAACTTTAGAGGAAGTTTCAAACATTTTCCAAAATCAGCTTCATTCCCATCAGCAGTGTATGAGGGTTTGTTCCACCTCTTCTATTCCTGGCTATTATTATGTGACTTTTTGATTATAGTTCTCCTAATGTATATGAAGTAGTATCTTATTGATTTGCATTTTCCTAATGGCTGTATCATTTTTGGAGGCATATCTATTCAAATCCCCATTTTTTTTTAAATCTAGGATTTTGTTTTGTTTTTTATTGTTGAATAATAAGAATTCATTTTATATATTCTGGATACTAGAACCTTAAAAGATATATAATTTGCAAATATTTTATTCAATTCCTTGAGTTGTCATTTCATTGTTTTTGATAATGTCTTTTGAAGTACACATTTATTTTGTAATTTTGCTGAACATCAATTTGTCAATTGTTTTCTTTGTGCTTTTGGTGTCACCTTTAAGAAACAATGTCTTAATTCAAGCTCACCAAGATATGCACCTATAATTTCTTCTAGGAGTTTTATAGTTTAGCGGATAGGACTTTGATCTGTTTGAGCACATTTCTGCATATGGTGTGAGGAGGTATACTGATTTATTCTTTTACATGCAGAGAACCAGTTATCCCAGCACTATTGGTTGAAAACTATTTTTTCTCCTACTGAATTTTTTTGGTACTTTGAAAACCAATTGACAATAAACATATGGGTTTATTTCTGGACTCTCAATTCTTATTCACTTAACCACAGAGGACTTCCATGGGATACTCTGATATCTCACTGTGCATCTCCTAAAATTGGGAGACATAGGTCTGGCCTGACCTTAGCTGAAACTTTCAGGCGGCATGGCAGCAGGATTAAGGAGCTGGTAGGAAGAGTCCTCACTCTCATGGTTTATCAGTGGCAGAGAGGGTGTCCCAGGAGAGAGCCAGTGTGGGGTCATCTTGGACTTTCCATGCTGGGAGTGAGAGGGGAACTACTCCCAGAAGCTGGACGTTAGTGCTGGGTTCCTAGGGCCTTGAAAAGAAGTAGAGAGGTAGAGGTAGATTAGACATGCATCTGCCCAGGTCAGCGGAAAGTTACGAGAGAGGTCCCCAGTGATATGGTGGGTCACCCAGAGACCATGCTGGGTCCTTGAGAAAGGATGACCACTGGCATACCTGGTGGAGTAGTGCTTGGTCAATCTCCAAAGGAGCACAGAACCTGGGTTTGAGTCTTGGGTCTGGAGGGGAAAAACCAGTGTGAACAACTAAATAAAAATAAAATGCTTGTTTTTCCTCTCTTCCTGCCTGCCTGCCTACTTGCCTTCCTGTGGTACCTTCCCTTTAAGAAAAGAAAAGATGGCCACTCCATCCAGGACAGAGCAGAAAGCCTACTTCCACCCTCAAAAGTGTGTGCCAACGGGAGATGAAAAGGAAGCAGGCATCCAGAATATCTCCCCACTGTGGCCAAGAGGCAGGCTTCTAGCAGCTGAAAGAGTTCTGTGCAAGGCAAGTTGGTGTCCTTGGAGGGAACATTTGAGATGATGTCTGTCACCCCAAGTGACAGCAGGAAATGTGCAGCACTGAGGACAATGCCTGACAGGCCAGGCCCTCTTGAGGCAGGGACAGACTGTCCTGTAGACTCAGTTGTAATGGGAAGGCAAATTTTAAAGAAATAACATTGTGTTCTTGTTGTACCATGAGTTGTGCTGGCTAGTGTCCTGGAAGATTTAAAAGCAGGGAGTGAAGAGTGAGCTCCTTCCAGAGGTGATCACAGCAAAGACTGAACCTGGGGAGTGGTTGATTGAACCTGGGGAGTGGTTTTTGAGACAGAGTTGTGATCCCAACAGTGGTCCAACTTTGTACCTAAGTTTCTCATTATTCTTAGGCAGACCCCAGGTTCGAGTTTATGTAACACTCCTTTACTTTGCGTTTGACCTTTATGACCCTCAAATTGCAGATCCAAACCTAACATAAAGGAAATGTCTCATCTACTGTCCCATGTATCTGTAGGGCATGGGGAAAATTCTCCACCTCTCTGAGGTTCTTCTAAGCTTGTCAGACAAACTAACATCAGACAGATTAGTAGGAGAAGAGATCAAATGTAATGACATGCATATGGAGAATTTACGTGGCTGTAAATTCTAAGGTAAACAGAATAAACTGAGGACTTATATCCTATGCTGAGGCATGGGAGAGAGTCCTGGAGTATCAAGGAGAGAGGAGGGGTGACTTCGTATGACAACACCTTACCTCTTGATGGTTGCCCTGCCGCTAGACAGGTTTCTCTTATCAGGGTTAATTCTGGAGAGGATTCCGTATCTATGTGCCTGTGGTAAGGGTAACAGTTGCCCTCAGGACCTGCAAAAGCTTGATGAACCTGTAGCTCCATATACCAAGGTGACACATGTTGGGTGAAGCCTGTTCATTTTGGAAAAGGCATATTTGAACATATTTGGGGAGATCTATTCCACAAGACATGAGACCAAGGTGATGAGTTCCCTCTTCTCCCTTTGCTCAGTGGTATGATGAAAGTGCTGCATCTCAGTGAGGTTAGGACAGTCAGTGAGACTGAGTCTGAGAAGGCTGAGAACTGCAGGCACCACGAAGAACTAACATATCTGGTCAACTTGGCTGGGCTAGCTGGGAGATGAGAATCTTGAGCTAGGATTTTTGAAAGGATATTTGTCTTAAGAGGAATTTGATGTCGCTGAAATTAAGCGAGTTCAGAAAGATCAAGTGAATGAACTTTCTTTGGAAAACGCATTAAAATTGTGTTTAAAGTAATGAATTTCAGTTTTGTTTCTGGTCTGTTGCCTCCACAGGTGGCCAGCAATCTCGGAGGTGGGAGCCTGTGGAGGCCTGGCACTATGCCAAGTTCCTAATTGGACATCTTGATGAGCTCTAATTGAAAGCATCCTTACTCCCTGCTGGGCGCCCCCCAGAGGCTCCTCTTGGGGAAGCACCAGTGCAAAGGCAGAGATTTGGGCTCTGCAGCCAGCATGTGGCTGGGCCTCATTTACCTTGGCTTCTCCCTGGAGCTGCTCTCAGATGGAGCAGATTCAGTGCCAGAAAAGGAATGAAAAGAGGGAGTTCCCATCTCCTGTCTCTCACACTTCTCTCATCTCCCTCCTGTCCCTTCTCTTGCTGGCTTCTGATGGCAATATGGTGTGGCCGAACACTTCCAGAAATTATACATTTTTCCCTTTAAGATTTTTTTTTTTTTTAACAGGAAAAGGGCAGGCAGGAATAAAGGTGAGTAGGCAGGCAGGAAGGGAGAAGAAGAAGAAGCATCTTTATTCCATTTTTATTTAGTTGTTCACACTGTTTGGTTTCCTCCAAACCCAGAATTCAAACCCATGGATATGTAGCTTGCTCCTTCCAGGCAGTTGACCTAAACGCTACTCCACCTGGGTGTGCCAAGGATTTTTTTTTTGAGTTGTTCACCCAGGACCTGGGTCGTGAACCCTGGTCCTTGGGCTTTACATGGTCTACTCCCCAGCTGCCAGCTTAGTACCTGAGACACCAGGACACACTCCCTTTGACATTTAACAATGAGCACACCATGCACAAATGGGCATGCATGCACACCCATGACGCATGCTCACACACCAATGCTAGGCTTTGACACCAGAGATTTTGATTCCATGGGTCTGGTGAGAGGCTGTATTTTCACTATTTTTTTTAGATTAAACACACAAAACTCCTCACACCCAGATAGAAGCAATATTTTACATGGTCTATAAGCATTTTTCAGAAGGTTTGGCAGAGAACTATCATCAGCTGGGGAGCCATGCATGTTGAATGGCAACCTACAAAATATAAACATTGGATGTCAGCAACAGTGGCTTCCCAAGAGACCACTTGACTGTGCTCCCTCTGCACTTTCTGGTGCATTGAATTCATAGCAATAGAATTTACAACAGCTTAGACCTTGGTTATGCTACTACCTTAATTGGCTCCCCAGATGGGGTCTTTCCCTCTGTGGGTAGGGGTTCCTGTTCTCTGGTGGGTTCCTCATGGGGAGCTCTAATGGGGCAAGTGAGGGGCTCAGGCTGGAGGCCTCTCTACAGGACCCTCATCCCTTCCAACTGCAGGGCCCAGAGGTGGTCACAGCTGCACTGTCATAGGCCTTAAGCTAACCAGCCTTGTGGCTCCCTGTGCCATATGTTCACATAATCTCTGGATTAAACCTTTTTCCAATTACCCTAGTGGGTTTTCATCCACTTCCTGCCAGGATGCTGACTGATACTATTGCAGTGAAAGATGTGGTTGACTTTGTCTCTGAGACCCACTGAGGGATGTGTCCCAGGCATCCCCATGCAGGCTAACAAAGGAAGGCATATCATAATATGCATGACAAGGAGTTGGCCAACATGTTGATCTTGGGGAGAATGGACAATTCAAATGGGGGTGTGCTCAGAAATGCCCAGATAATGTTAAAAGTCATAATATTAAAGTGGGAGGAAGAGGGAGAAAGCTCAGAACTATTTATGTGACCTAACACGCACACATGCACACACACACACATGCACACACACGCACACATGCACATACATACAGCAACACTACATCAGGAGGAGCTCCTCCAGTCCTAATACACACCTCCTCAAGAGGGTGCCAGTGAGGGCAAAGAGGAGGAAATGGTGGGGCAGGGAGAGATTAAACAGGGATAGATAAGAATATGAGAAGGATTTTATACAGATTGATGGTAATTATGGTCTACCAGTAAAAGAGTATGATCAATTCACACTCAAGGTTTAAAACATGTATTAAGATGTGCTAACTCTTACTACTATTCTATGGTCCAATCACCAGATATCTGAATGATGTTCTTAAGAAACAGATCTCCCCATAATTTTATTGCCTTTGTATTTTGTGAAAGACTCGGTTTTGCCTAAAGACCCTGGGCTTATTTCCTCCACTCTATGTTATGCCAAAACATGTGTTGCTATGGTTTCTTACAACAAAATTTCAATTAGCAGATGGAGCTACTGAGAAGAAAGTTTAGAAATTGGTGTAGAAATTTGGAGCAGAATTAAGACTAAAATAAACATATTTCAGAAGTCCTGCCATTTAAGATTATTATGAATTACTGCCAATAATATGATGGCGTATTCATTATTTTGTTAAACATCCTTAATTCATATACATTGAAATTTAGCAATTTCATTACCAAAGTTTGGTTTACGGTGTTCTTCATTTCAATTAATAATATTTTTAAACTTGGATAATTTTGGATAGAGTAGATTAGAGATACTTAGAATTCACTAGGATGATTATAAACTATTAAAACATTTTGAAAATGTGGAAATAAATCGGTAGAGATCATCTAAATCATCAGCAAAAATTAAATGATATTTTCTTTGTAGAGTATTTTAAACATTAGAAAATTGCCAGGTGTGATATAAAGTCAGGGTTTATCATGACTCACAATGGTAATAGAATTTTATATAGACTCCTGAATGCTCAGGTAAAAGACTACATATCCCAGCATCCCTTGCAGGTACATGTGGTTACCTGACTGCATCTCAGTACCACTGAGGCTAAGTCCACTTTCTTGGAGATTTCTGTAAGATCCAGGACCTTCTCCCTTTCTGTCTTTATTCTCTTCTCCTTCTTGCTTTCTGGACTGTGGGTGCTTCTGGACTTGGTTTACTTATAGATGAGAGAAATCAGTGTCTATCTAGGGAAGTGAAAATTATCTGGAGTTTTCACTTCAAAGGAGCCTAATTCGAACAAATGCAAATTCCTTCGTAAATATAGTAGGCTTGAGATTTCTGAGAAACAATTGGTGTCTTTGACAAGGTCACACAGAAGAATATATTACACATCCTAAGTCAGTGATGAAACTCCAGTTGCCTGGTTAGCTATATCTTCTGTTTTCTCAATATGCCCACCATGGAGCTTGCTCTGCCTCCCCATCTCCCCCTCCATCTCCTTCATCTATCATCTCTATCTTCAAAAGACTGCATATGCCCAGCCATTCTTTTTTCATGATAGAAACCTATCTCCAGTGGTTTTCTCATCATTGCCCTTGAACTTATAATATCTAGAACTTAGCATGTCCCAAACTAACCCCCCAGGCGTGCTCTATCCAGTTTTCCCCATGTCATAAGTGGAAACTTCACCCTTTCAATTCACAGATCTACAGACTTCAACTTGTCTTTGACTCCTTTGCCACAACCCATGTCTAATCCATGAGCAGACCCTGCTTGCTCTGTCTTCAAAGTGCATTGAGGCCACTTCTCCTCATGCTCTGCTCCTACCCATATCCCAGGCACCATCCATTATGCTGAAATTATTGTTGTCTAACACTCCCTGCTTCTGTACACCTGTGCTTTTCTCTGCTTTCCTGGTGCCAGCCCTAGCCCTATCCTTTTTCAGTAGAAGTCAAATCTTGCCTCACTTCTGCTGGAAACATAGGCCTTCTCCTTTTACTTAAAGTGAGCTCAGCATTCTGCATTGCCCTGAGGTCCCGCATGACCTGGCCCCCATTGACCCTTTAACATCTGGTCTTAACTCATTCCTTTCCTAAGGTCCTGGCCACAATTTCAATATTTGTGTGTGGGGTCCCTACATCACTGAACAGTTCTTGGATACCACCTGCTGAGTGTCTTATATTTCAACTGAATCCTGATGTTATCTACCCAGAGAGAGGAGAAGACCCCACAGATTAAGGTCCCAGTTCCACAAGACTCCCCTCTCACCTCTCCTTACTAATTGCCTTCTTTAGACATTAGTCCAAAGTCCAGATTGTCCCCTGTGCCTCTGACCAACTGGTTACAGATTACAGGTTTCCATGACCCATACCTTGGGCTCCATGTGTTTGCTAGAGTAGATCTCAGATTGAGTTACTAGATTACCAGTTTGTCACAAAGGATTTTAAAAAGCATAATCTGACATTTAGATGGGAGAAATGCTTAGCTAAGGTATGTGGGGTGGGGTGCTGGGCTTCCATGCTCTCTCCAGACACGGCACTTTCCCCAGACCTCCACATGTTCACCCACCTGGAAGCTCTACAAATTCCATCATTTCGGGAGAAACAGTGACCAAGGGGAGAGCAAGCCTCCACCCTGGAATCAGGCTCTTGACTCCCCCCAGAGAAAGAATTCAAGGACTAGTAGGAAGAAAGTTAGAGAAAAAGAAAGTATTTCTTGACAAAGGGGCATGCTATGGGTTAGAGTTGTACCTTCCAGGATTTGGAGGTGGTGGCTCTATATGCCTTTAAGAGAGGATTGCATTAATTTGATTCATATCTGTGTGATAAGGGTACAAGTTCCCCTAACAAGAGGGGTATTTTTTCTTCTTAAAAGGGCCTGTGTGTCTAAATACTTATATGGTCTGCCTTGGAAGTGTCCTGGGCCTGAGGAGTTAGCCCTTCTAGTAGCTAATATGGTAATGAGATGGAAATGAGTTTTGAGTTTGCAGGCATTTTAAGCGCCATGTTGGTTCCATCTGCTCCAGACTGGTTCCAGAACAAAGTTTGTTTTTCACAAGTGATGGGATTTCCTCCTATTGCTGCCAGAAATTTTACCGACTAACCTGTCTAGGCTCTTGACTGAGATCCCCTTGAAGCAAAATGTAACAGGCCAGCCAAGGGACCTGGTGCTTTCTTAGCTGCTTAGTAATAGAAATTAGCTGAAGGCCAAACAATGTCTTAAGTAAGAGCTTTTTTGGGGAGTACAGGGGAGGAGTAGGAATAGGCAAGAGGAGGAGGAGGACCCATGTGGAGGGCAGCCAGCCAGAGGATGGAGTCCAGAGCTGCTGCCAGGCATCTTGAGCTGATCCTTTTAAGAATTTTTCAACCAATCCCCAGCTTGTGTGGTAACTTTCTGCTGTACTCTTTGAGTCTGCAGCTTGAGGGAAGGCTTGAGTGATGGTAGTTGGTTAGCAAAATAAAATTTCTCTTTCTAGGTGCTCGCTTCCTGAAGTGAAGTAAGTTTTAGAGGGAAGAAGAAATGAGGTGATCAAAACAAAGGCGCAAATAATCATTATAATGGAGAAATGGGAAAGACCGAGGAAAACTGAGTAACTCCCTGAAGTGGTTCAGACTACCTGAAATATCATTTCTAGCTAACAACAGACATTGATTGGAAAAGGGAGGCTAGTTCAAGGAGGTAATGGGGAAAACACTGTGACAAATTTGTGGTTGTTACTCAGATTTAAATCTCTGCCTTCTGTGTGGATAAGATTTTCACCATCCCCCCCCTTCCCAGTACAGGGAGGGAGACACCCCTACAGATGGAGTTTTCTTGTAACACAAAAATGTCTCTAACAAAATGATGACCACTATTCATTTTTCAGAACTTTTCCTATGTCTGCTGTTTCTGAAAAACAATCAGCTCAAAATAATTCTTAAACTTTTGTTGGGGTAACAAATTCATCTCCTCTTCAACTGTAAGCTCTGTGAGGTCAGGCTCTCCGGTTTTGCCTCTGGCTGTAGCCTACTGCCTGGCACAAATGACTGCATGTCAAGGGTAAATGGGAAAACAGCAGCCACTCGGCATATTTCTCATAGAACGGGATTTAATGTAACAGAGGGAAAGTGTCACCTTGTGCTTGACCATTTTGTTTGCCTGTTTGGAAGTGTGGTGTGTGCCTCTGAGGGTCTCAGATCTTTGGCTTCCCTAAAACATTCACTAGACTCCAGTAGGGTGTAGAGTTGCCCCAGTTTGCATGGGACTGAGAGGCAGACCAGTTTTAAAAGTGGATGGTCCTGGCTTTATGAAGTCGACCATGTGTTCAAGTGTAAAGGACGGAAGTCCTGAAGTCAGCAGTGTGTGTCAGAAGTGTCCCATGAGCAAGGGTGTGAACTACCTGAGATGCATGGGACTCAGTTCACTGGACTGTGTGGCTATAGGCTTGATGTTTGTCTGCTGTGAGTACAGGCATTTCTGGGGGAGCACCGGACTGTGGGCATGTCTCCCCAGGGAGGGAGACTCCAGTCCGTTCAGGAACTTGAACGTGGTCTGAGCTCCCAGGAGCCACTGTCTCAGAGCCCCCCACCCACAGGTATTTCAGGGAAGGGATTGTAGGATGAATCAGGTCCCCTTGCCTCAGATATTGTCTGTCTCGGGGAAAAAAGATGTTTTGCTGATGCCGTGTGCCTTGGGCTTCAGATTCCCTCAGGAACGTTTTGTATTGTTCTGCAGACAGCTTTCTGTATTATTGTGACAACAGGCACCACGTTTAGAATAGGTCTCATCTAGGAGAAGAATAAGGAATATAATTGAATGGTCTGAATGGGGAAACAAAGTCTCCAGATGAGGCAGATTTAAAACATTTTGAAAAAGAGGTAACTAGTCAGAGAAAGTGGAAACTAGAGCAAGATTTCTTCCTGGTGGAATCTATCAGAACTGTATTGTTTCTTGAGCTTTTGGCTGCTGCATTAATACAGAGGCGATTAGATGTGCTTTAAACCGCATTCTGAGAGTGCTAACATACAGACATGTGCCATGTTGCGGGGATGCCCTGTGATGCAGGTGCCTTCCAGAGCTGGTCAGTGCTCCTTTAGAGACACCGGCTCATGGTCAGTGAAGTCCTCATACAGGAGAGGGAAGACATGTGGACCCAGGAAGAAACTTCAGTTTCAAAAATGGTGCCACGATTAGAGATTTGCCCGTGGTTGAGGGGCGAAGGGAAGGCACTGCTTTGCCGTTACCCTGTTCTCAACATATAGTCCACCAGCGGGAACATGCTGTGATGCCCCCCGACTCACCCAGCAACCTGGGAGGCCTGGCCAAGCCCAGAGGAAAGTGGCCAATGAGGTGTCCCTTCGCTCAGCACCAGGAGGTCAGGAATCAAAACTGGGAAAAGGAAAAATGCTCTTTCTGGGCTGGGATCTGTCTCCCCTCACATGTCCAGGTAGACCGTTTTCTAAATGTCCTTAACTTTCTGCTTAAACAGGTAGATCAGCATCCCATAATTGTCTTTTTTTCCCTCCACTCTCTGTTTAGTTGCTACACTTTTCTTTACATCATCATACTTAGGGGTTGAGGAGCATGTTCTGCCTTCCCCTCCTCCCACCTTGCTTGCCTTGCCTTTAATTTGCATCCTTACTCTGTTAGCTGCCCCTCCTCACAGCTGATGTAAATTAGGGGGCTAGGCTTAGGCACAATTCTGGGGAGGCACTGTGGACCCAGGTCTGCCACTGCAGGACAGTCACCCCCAGGGACCAGGGAATGAACTCCAAGCTCTGACTTCCAGGATACCCCCGCCCCTCCATCTTGGTCATGTCCATGCTCTGGACAGGAAGGCGTGACATAAGGGTAAGGAAAGAACCCTTGGGGAGTCAGGCAGAGTCTGAACTATGTGGGCTCCTCCCAACTGTCCTAGAGTCTGCCCAGACTACAGACTGGTCCCGAATTCTGTTTTTGTCTCTACACTCAAATACACCTAGCATCCTCACCCAGGGGTCCCTGAAGACTGTTTCAAGCAGTCTTTCTAGACAAAATACAAAACAGAGAATCTAATAGAAATGAAGCTTCCTGCCTAATAAAGCAGAAACATGTGCTGTCAAAGCACAGAAAACGTTTGTTCCTAATTCCAAGTCACTTTATCTCTACTGATTATGAGTCCTCATTTCTTCCAAATATAAAAATCTTAATACTACTTAATACTACCTTGTGACTTAATTATCATCCGTGTATTATTTCTCTACATTTGTATAATTTTGCCTCTTTGCGTGTGTGTGTGTGTGTGTGTGTGTGTGTGTGTGTGTGTCTATGCTCCAGGATTGATCTGTTCTGGGGAAAGTCTCTTGCCACTAATTTGGCATCACACTTGAAGTACAATTTTGATGTAACACATTGTGTGGCCTCACTGTGGTGGAAGAGCCCTCAGACCTTCTCTGGATATTCCATCCATGCTAAGTGGGTGAGACAGGAGACCTGGGCTGGCCAAGCTGAGCTCTTCACAGGAATGGATGTGACTGTTGGAAGAGAGAATGTTTCCCTCTTCTTACAGGATGTCATTGATTGTAAACAATATCAGCCTAGACCTGTCCCTGTTATCTTTGCTCCCAAGTGGAGGAAGCCAGCCTGAGATGGATGTGCCAGAAAGGATGGCAGACCAGGAGGGAGCAGACAGCTCCTCAAGAGGAGTTTGAAGCCTTTGGGTCAGACACACCTGAGCCTTGACTCACACCTTGAGTTCCTAACTGAGTGAGTCAGAGAATCTTTTCTAGTTTTCTTTTCCTTAAGCTAGGTGTCCCTTTCCTTTTATTTTAAATCAAAGTTAAAACATGTGTTAAAGTAGTGGTAAAATATACACAGCACAAATTGACCATCTTAGTCATTTTAAGTGCTCAGTTCAGTGACATTAAGTATATTGACTTGGTTGCCCAACAGTCACCGCTATCTGTCTCATCACCAACCATTTCATTTTCCCCAACTGAAACTCTGTCCCCATTAAACACACTCCCCAGCCCCATCCTTAGCCTCTGGCACCCACCTTCTACTTTCCTTCTCTAAGAATTTGACTCCTCTAGGGACCTGATATGAGAGGAATCACACAGTAGTTGTCCTTTTGTGACTAGCATGTCTCACTGAGTATTACACTCTCTAGGTTTATTCATGGTGTAGTATGAATCAGGATTTCCTTCCTTTTTAAAGTTGAATAATATTCCATTGTATGGATGGATCACATCTTGTTTATCTATTTATCCATTTGGGTTGCTTTCATCTTTGTTGTTGTGAATAATGCTACTACCAATATGGGTGTATTACTTAACTTTGTGTTTTAATATAGCTGTAGCTAAAAGTTAGAGATGTAGATTCACATGCAATTGTGAGAAATGAAAGACTCCATGTACCATTCACCCATTTTCCTTCAATAGTCACATCTTGCAAAACTATAGTATCGTGCCACAGCCAGAGTTTGAACACTGATAGACTCCACCCGTTGGATTCAGACTTCCTATTTTGTGTAACTCATCTGTGTGTGTGTGTGTGTGGCGGGGGTGGTATGTGTATGCCTGGTTCATGCAATTTCATCACATATTCATGTATCCATATCACAGAAAGGTGCAGTACTTCTGTCACCAGTAGAATCCCTGGTATTGTCATCTACATTCATGTTCCCCTCACCATCTCCCTTCCCCTGCTGTCCTTAATGTCTGGCAGCCACTAATATGGTCTTAATTTCTATAATTTTCCCATTTCGAGAATGTGAAGTAAGTGCTATCCTGAGATACCAGAGGTTAGGGCTTCAACAGATGAACTTTTGAAGGCACAACTCAATGTATAAGAGTTGGGGAAAGGGTCTTGCCCCTTTATTCTTCTTTTTCAAAATTGTTTTGGTTATTCTAGGATCTTTCTCTTTCCATAGACATTTTTTGTAGATGGTTTACTTATTATTTTATTGTCCGTATATATAAATATGTATTTTTCCTTTTCTCCTTGCCTACCCCTCGCTTTCTTTTGTTTTGGTTAAAACATTTTTTTACAAAAACTTGTCCATGTATACCAGAACTCTTGCTGGCATTTTGATCAGTTTGCTTCAAATCAACTTAGGGAGAAATGACATCATTACTATGCTGGGTATTCCAACTTATGCACATGGCTTGTTGGTCGTTTTGGGGTCATTTTAAAAATTTTTAAATTAGCTTTGAATTCTACTTTAGTCACTTACAACAGAAAAGTTCCTGACTGTAATACTATCTTTGGTTGTAAAAAGTTTGGTAAGGTGAGTAGTTTAAAAATATGCATATGTCTGTGAATGTATGTTTGCTAGGTTTCATTTGTTGTTTAAATGTATTAGGCAAAAGGAAATAAAATGTTTTTCTGTTTTAAAATGATATTTATTATTCAGATAAGTTTGCATAATTTAAAATTATTCTCTTTGCCAATCTTATAACCAAGTCCACAAAATTTTATGAGATTTTAAATCCTGGTAAAAATCTTTTTCAGAATGAAAACCCTTACTAACAAACACAAGAGAAACCCACACATTACCACTCTCCTCTATTCAGGGAGCCGTGTACAGTGGGACCCTTGTTTCTGTCTGGGCTTAGAGGAAGCCGTAATGAAAAGGGCCAGTGTTTGATTGGCACATCTGACAACTTGTCTCTGCACTGCCACTCCAGGCTGCTTGAGCAGCAGAGTCTTCTGAAGGCTTGTTTTGCTTTTGTGCCTCTGTAATCTGAGAAGGTGTCTGGTAAAGCCATAGATCTCATTTTTTTGTCCTTTATACCTGTGATCCTGTTTTCCTCTCCTAGAAATGTGATCTTTTTTTTCTGAATGTTTTTTGGCACCAACCAGTTTTCATTTCTGACGTCTGCTGGGTGACACTTCTATTCAGTTCTGACTCTGACTCCTGAAGTGAGTGCTAACCCCACGGTTAGGGCTCAGCCCCACTAGGCTGCCCCCACTTCAGATGCCAGTCTCAAATCCCAGGTTGTCACATATGCTTCTGACCTAGCACTGAAGATTGGTGGTTCCCTTCTCCAGTTCAATAATTCACTAAAATGACTTACAGATCTCAGGGAGACTTTGCCTACATTTCCTGATTTATTATAAAGGATACAACTCAGGACAGTCAAATGGTAGCGATGCATCAGTCAGGGCATGTGGTGGGGGCGCATGTCTTCTCCAGGGAGAAAAAGGGGATTATAATAAAGGGGAGAAACAGATGATAGACTTGAAAATTAAAATGGGGGAGATTTCAATCCTCTCTCCAAAGCACCAAAGTTTCTTGCAGGCAGGTGCAGAGAACTAAGTGGTAAAATTTGGTGTTTTGGGGAAAGAAACTAGGGAATAAGGAAGGGAATTTATAGTTGCATTTTTTTAATCCTTTTGTTGTGTTAATTATTTTTAAAAATATTTTTTCTCTCTTCTGTGTTAGCAAAAGCAGAGTTTAGTTTCTAAACCATACAGGTGAAAAAGAATATGAAAAAAATAGCATCAATTTAATAGAAAATAGGGTAAACAGAACAGTAAATCAGACAAAAGAAATGACCAAATAAATGAAAATGGATATGTAGACCTAATAGCCAGGAAATGTTGACAATGATGCGGTAGATAACTTCTAAATAGTAGCCACAAGAAAAATGGTAGAGTGCTGTAAATTTCCAATAACTCAGACTCTTAGAAGAATAAAAAAATATTTAAAGACTAAAAAGTCCACTAGTTAATGATAAAGGAATAATTACTCAGGACCTCACGACTCTTTCCTCTGACAAACATAAAACAAAAATCTACAAAGACAGTGCTAGGTTTTAACAAATCTCTTCCAGAAATGAACAGATCAGTCAGACAAATATTTAGTACAGATATAAAATATTTGAAGAACAAAATTAAAAGCTTGGGAATAAAGCACATTCTTAGGATCCTGTGCCAAATGAATAATAATAACTGCTAACATTTGGGGAATGTTTGCTGTGCGCCAGGCAGTGCGAGGAGTGCTGTATATGACAGCGCACACTAACTCGGAGCAGAGGAAACTGAGGCAGCGAGAAGCTGAGTAATCCGTAGGATCGCTTAAGGAGTAGTAGAGCAGAGACCCGAGGTTCTCTGTACCAGAGCCCGAGATCTTCCCTACGTGACAGAAACCGGCAAACTTTTACTGTAAAGAGCCAGATAGAAATAATTTTGGATTCTGTGGGCCATCTGGTATCTGACCCAACTACTCCACGCTGCTGCTGGAGTTCAAAAGAGACTGCTTATGAGGGTTGCGTTCCAAAAGACCTTTATTTACAAAAAACAGGTAGGTGACTGCACTTGGCCTGAGTAGTAGTTCATCTACAGAGTACTAAACTCTATTGTAGTTGCAATGTTTTCAGAAATGTTTAAGAGTTTTGAAAATTCAGCCCCTATTAGGGCAGAGCGAAGTACCAGGGACACCCTGTCTTCTGACCATTTTGTGACATTGTGCTGTGAGCATTCTCACGCAAGCCTGTAAGGACGTCTGTGGGAATTCCTCTTGTGTGAAGACTCAAGGTAAGTATTGCTGGGTCCAATGGTTGGACTTCTTAATCATACGACAAACTGTTTTCAAAAGTGCCTGTCCCATTTGCCATGCTCACCAGCAGAGTATGAGTGATCCAGTCTCTCCGCATCCCAACCAGCATTCGTTATGGTCAGTCTTTTAATTTCAGACATTCAAATAGGTGTGTGGGACATCAGCTGTAGTTTTAGTTTTCATTTCCTTCATGACTAATAATGTTGAACATCTTGTGATGTGCCGATTGGCCACTTTGATTTTTTTCTTGGGTGAAGTATGAGGTCTTGTCTTTCACCCATTTTACACTGGATGATTCTAACTTACAAAATCATGGTGAGTATAAAATAATTATCTTATACTGCTGAGTTTGGGTGTAGTTCGTTATGCAGTGATAGCAACCACATGACTTGCCAGGGTGCAGGAGACTGCAGGAGGCCATGGATGAGTCAAGGAGTGAGGGCCACCAGAAGCAGGGGTCAGTAGGGAGCAGCAGGCTGGGAAACAGTGAAGAGGCCTGTTTTAACTGCTGTCACAGGGCCAGACCCAGAGGGGGCACAGCATTCTACAATATCCAATTTGTCCAGGAAGGGGTTTTTGGTTTTTGTTCTTTTTTTTACCAGACATTTATTATGAATGAAGCTTAAAGAAATGTGGGATACTCAGATTTCCTTCAAAGGCATAATGTCTTGAATTTACATTTCTTTTTAAAGGAAAGGTAAGGGCAGGAATGAAGGGAAGTAGGCAGGCAGGAAGCAAGAGGAGGAAGAGGCATTTTATTTTACTCAACTGTTCATCATTGGCTGTTTCCTGGGCCCTGGTCTTGAACCTAAACATGGAATGTAAGTGAACTACCCTTGTTTTGAATGGCTAGGCTACCAGGGTGCACCAAATTTACATTTTTAAAGTGATAGTTTTATAAAGTGGTAGTTTTATTATTTCATTTGCTTATGGCTTTAAGCATTTTGATTACGGAATCACACTGCAGTCTGTGGATATTTCACACCACACCACACCCACCACCAGAGTCCCAGTGCCCTCTACCACCACCTGTTCCCTCCTTCCTAGTCCCTCACCCCCCTTTCCCATCCTCCTGGTGCCACTGTCTGGGTTTCTGTGAACTTTGTTGGGGTTTGTCTGCTTGTTTTGTTTCTTTATATGAGTGAAAACATCTGTACTTCTCTTTTTCTTTCTGGCCTATTTTGCTTAATATGATTCCCTTCAGTTGCATCCAGACTGGTGAAAATAGCATGATTTTGTCTTTTTTTTTTAATAGCTGCATATAATTTCATTGAGTATACTGACCACAGCATCTTTATCCAGTCATCTGTTGATGAGCATTTAGGTTGTTTCCATGTCCTGACTAGTGTCTTTGTGTTCTCTGGGTATATGCCTAGAAGTGGGATAGATGGATCAAATAGTAGCTCTGTCTTTATTTATTTAAGAATCTCCCTACTATTTTCCAAACAGTTTGCAATAATATATATTCCCACGAACAGTATAAAAGCGTTCCTTTTTCTCCATAAACCCTTAAACATTTGTTGTTTCTAGTCTTTTATATAGGCCATTCTCACTGGTGTGAGATGTTTTCTCATTATGGTTTTTATTTTAATTTCTTTAATGATGGGTGATGTAGAACATTTTTTATGTGCCTTTAAGCCATTTATTTGTCTTCTTAAAAAAACTGTGTATTCAATTCTTCTGCTCATTTTTTGAGTGGATCATTTGCTTTTTTTGCTGTTGAAGTGTATGAATTTTATATATTTGGAGGTTAAGTTCGTCTCATATTATGTTGTATGCATGTATATCTTCTTCCATTCTGTGGGTTGCCTTTTTGTTTTAGGGTTTTTTGTTCAGTGTACAGAAAATTTTAGTTTGATGTAATCCCAATTGTTTAGTTTTTCTTTGGTTTCTTTTGCCACAGGTGTTCCTCCCACAAAGACAACTTTGAGGTTGATATCATGGAGCATTTTCTTACATTTTCAGGTAATTTATGGTTTCTGGTCATACACCATGTCTTTGACCATTTTGAGTTAACTTGTGGTGCTAATAATTAACCTAGCTTCATATTTCTGTAGGTGTCAGTCCAGTTTTTGCAGCATCATTTGTTGCATAGAGTTTCCTTCCTCCATTGTATGGTCTTAGCTCCTTTGTCATAGAATAACTGTCCATATATGTGTTACTTTATTCTGGGTTCTCAATTTTATTTCACTGATCTGTGTGTTTGTTTTTGTTCCAGTACAGTACTGTTTAGATGATGATTACTATGGTGAACATCCTGCCCTGAGAAAATTTTTAAAGTGAAACAAGCAAAATAAGTTTCATTTGTGCTATAAGGTGTCAGCTGTGCATGTTGGGCATATTTCATAAACATGGACAGCCTATACATTTTAAAAGGATCTTTACTCTTCCACACACAAAGGAATATCAAAATGTGTTTCCTATCTATCTAGGGCTGGGTAAATCATGCATGGTAGTGAGGCTGGAAATCATTGTTCCTTTGACAGTTCTCCAGTACTGCTATTTAAATGTAGAGTGTTTTCACTTTCAGATGATGCTGAAATATCTGCAATGGGGATGGTGTCAATGTTACCCTCCCTGTCATCACTTGAGGCTGTCTGTGTCTGCTCCTTCTTCTCTCCACCCTAGTTCCCACCTTTTGGATTAAAACTTCCAAAAGAAAAACGATTTTTCCCGTTTCCCCTTCCATTTAAGTTTATGATGCTGTATTGGTAAGTCGCCATTGGGATGTTAAACGTGAATGGGACTTACGGCACCTGTGATTCCTGTGGTTTTGTTACAACTTTCCAATGTTTCAAGTAACACCACTGATAAATGAGCATGCAAAACACCTGTTTTGCAATAGAAAAAACAGCATGGATTATGATGACATCTTTCCCAGGAGGAACATTAAAAAATGGTGGGAAAATCTCTGTTGGAGGAATTTGCATTTTAAGTCTTTTGGCTTGTGGGCAGCCAATGGGGAGAAATTCATGCATGATGATAAAAACATGAGGTTGTTTCCCCCAGACTTAGAAAGGAGGAGCATCTCCTCCAAGATTTTCCAGTACCAGGTGGGAATGATTTTCCAGCTAGAAGCTGTCTTGAGGTATGACAGGATTAATTGAGATTTCGGGGACTTTTGTTTCATATTTTCAGTAACTGCAGCACACTATTTGAATGAATGAGCTAACGATGAGATTTGCTACAAAGGGGCACGAAGTAGAAAAACCAGCATGGATTATGGTGTCATCTTTCCCAGGAGGAATATTAAAAAATGGAAGCCCATTTCAACTTCAGACGTGCATGTCCGCTGCCCCACTTGCTCATACCCTAGGATTTCTCCTCTGCTTTGTCTTTAAATAAATAGACAGATTTTGATTCTTACCTTAGGGTCCCTTGCTTAACTTCTATAGGGCAGAATGAACCCTAATAAAAGACTTTACTCTCTTTGGAGACATGCTAAGGAGATGATGAGATAGGTTTAAAAATAACTTCTTACTTTCCTCAGTGAGAAAGGTGAAATTGTTTGTATCTTTGAATTAGGTATTTTCTAGGATTTCAAGAGTTTTTATAATCAGCACTGGGGATTTGGGCTCAAGCCTACACACTCTCCAGTGCCCCTAACCAAGACCCACCCCCGCCTTTTGCTGTTAGTATCTGGGAAGGATTTGACAGGAGGTCACTACCACTAGGCAGGTCAACCCTAGTGGGAAGGGGCTCCATTTCCATAGTAACCCAAATTAAAGCCCTGGGGTGTGTGAGGAGGGAAGGAGGGAAGGATGTGTGTGCAGGTGGTATGTTTACCTTTAAAATGATAGTGACCTGAGGGAGAGTTGGAATGTTTAAAAATTGGATGAGCCTCTCTCTCAGGGGAAATTAAGGTTGATTCAATCCTCAACTAGTGTGAACTTGAAAATGATAAAGGCTAAAATATTTCATAACCTGCTTTGCACAATGACATGAGCAGTGACATTTCAAGAAGTTAATTGTGCAGTAATGGAAAAAAAAAAACAGTTAAATTTCCTCAGTGAAATATGGGCATAATTGGCTGGAATGAGGTGGGGTGTATGAGCAACCATTTAAAAAAGCAGCATAGACGTAGAATTTTTTTTTTTTCATTTCAATCTTCTACCAAAATGTAATATGTATACTAAAATCAATGCACGCTTATACATAAGGTCTGATGCTGTTGTAAGCAGGACTAACAGTTCATTTGTTGCAAGTAGTTTAACTGTTTTGTAGGTGTCTATTCTTTAATGAAATTAATGCAATTATATTCAACAATGGTTTAAAAATATAAGACAAATTGTATTTTGAATGTACTTAGAAATGTTTCTGTGGAAAGGCAACTTATGAAATGGGAGAAAAAGTATTTGAGAATCATATATCTGATAAGAGGCTAATAAATAATTCACATAATTAATTGCAAAACCCAAAGAATTTGCTTAAAAAATAGGTAAAGATTCTCATTAGACATTTCTCCAAAATAGGTACACAAATGGTCAACTGACACATGAAAAAGTGTTCAACATTACCAGTTCGCAGGGAAATGCAAATCAGAACCACAATGAGGTATCACTTCATGACTGTTAGAATGACTATTATCAAAAAGACACCGATCACATGTATTGGTGTAAGTATTGAGAAAAAGGTTACTTTGTGTACTGTTGGTGGGAATGTAAATTGGTGCAGCCATGGTGGGAAACAATATGGAGGGGCCTCAGAAATTTAAAATCTAGGTACTACGTGTTCTAGCAATTCCACATCTGTGAATTTATTCAAAGAAAATGAAATTACTAATTCAAAAAGATATGTGCACCCCCTCGTTCACTGCAGTATTATTTACAATGGTCAAGGTATGGAAACAACCTAAGTGTCCATTGATGGATGAATGGATAAAGAAATGGAATAAGAAGGAAATCCTGCTATTTGCTACAACTTGGGTAGAACTTGAGGAAATTATACTAAATGAAATAGGTCAGACAGATAAAGACAAATGCTATATTATCTTGTTTATATGTAGACCTTAAATAAATGAACAGTAACGAAAAACCCTAAGCTCATAGGTAGAGAAAACATATTGATCATTGCCAGAGGTGAAGGGTGAAGGAGCAGGCAAAGAAGGGTGAAGGCAGCCAAACTACAAACACACTGTTATAAAATAAGTCACTGAGACATGATGCTCAGGCAGCATGATGACTACAGCTACTCGTTCTACATTGCATATTTAAAATTAGTAAGAGATCAACTCTTAAAATTCTCACAGGAAAAAAATTGTAGCTTATTGTGATCATTTTGCATATATACATAAACCAAATCATATTTTACAGCTACATCTAATGTGCCGATTAGACCTCAGTTAAAAAGTTGTCCCCCAAAGCACCTGTGTGCATTGAAACAATGTTAAATATATATTATAACCTAATAGCTTTTTTAGTTATTTTTACTTTTTAAGACCATTCCAATCCTGAGGTTAATTTATTGGGTTGGAAGAAAATAAATATTATAGTAAAATAAGCATAATTTCTGTAAAATTCAGTCTTTGTTAGATGAAAACATAACTTCCCTTGCCCAGTTCCTTAATCTATGTTAAGAATCAATCACTACTGAATGGAAATTTCCATTCTTTCCTCTTCATTTTTTATGATCATTCACAATGTGAAAATATTTTAAATTCTGCCTACCACAAAAACCCTCCAAATAGGACAATAGATTATGGTCTATAATGTGGATAAAACATATAAATATCTTTGAGTATAATATGGAAAAATGTTGCATTTTAGCTAACTCTGATTTTCCAATACTACCCTGGCCCAGCCTCGCTCCAAAACTGTCCTGCTGCTTTGCAATCCTTCTGTTGTATATAAAGACTCTTACTACAGATACTCTGGGCAATCCTTAAAAACAGGCAAAGCATTAGTACCAATTTACAAAAAATATTTATTAAGAAATAAGAGCAAATTCTTGAAATCCAGCATTTACCTTTCTGGAATTGGTTTAAATTTTAATTGTGGTACTTTTTAGAAAATTACCTGGAAATGCTATTAAGGAAATGGAGTGGAATGTCTAGTCCTGAGGAGACAGGGTTCAGGCGAGTTCCATCCTCATCAAAGGGGAACTTCTCAGAGTGAATGATTTCTTCCTTCTTCCCAGGAGGATGCTTTAGTAAGGTGTTAGAAAGGTCAGGGGAAAATAATTTAAAGATTGTCAGGATAACGAAGAAAGCAAGATCACAAAAACATAAAATAGTTGATTATAATAGACTCCAGTCTACAAATTCCTGAAGGCTCCATCATCCTTGTAACTTTGTCCTTCCAGTAATGGTAAATATGTGTACCCTGTGGCCTTTAGAAATATGGAAGACTAATATTAAAAGACAGTTTAGGAAACGCTTCACATGGTAGAGGTAAACTAATATATTTCAAGCGCTTAGCAATCTTCAAAGCACAGTGAAGAATCACATACTTATAGATACAGTGAAGAGAAGGTAGACTTAATATTGGAAACTCACATGGGTAAAGGACTTTTTTCTTTGACATTTCATAGAGAGTAGCAGGTAACAATGTAACTGAGGAGATTCTAAGATGGGAACTGAATGTTGAGGAAGGTATGTATTAACAATGTACTAGCCCCCACAAAGGCTATCTTCTGGAGAAGAAGTGAGAAGGCAGATACCAGAGGCAGTCTTGCCTTAAGATGCAGTCTTTAGCTGTGATTCCTATGGCTCCCAAGACAATGTGCATGGGAACTTGGATCTTCCTCTAGAAAAGGGTCACCATGTGCTGTTGGGTAGGTAGCTGACTCTACCAGGTCTTCTGTCTGAGGGAGAGATGGGACCTGAAATTCAGCAAGCTCCTTATTGGCCTGGCCTTGGGTTCTGGCCCCTCATGGTCATTTTTTAAAAGTGCCTCTGACCAAGAATATTAATGCATTTTTTTCTATTTCCAAGTCAAGTAGTGTGAGGAATCAGCCACAGATACTAAAAGTGAAAGCGGGGTTCTAAGGCTTGAGAGTAGGGGGACTCTAGGATGGAAAAGTGAGCACCACAGCTCCTAAAGGGGTTCTTCACCTGTGTCTGGTATCAGAGGGAGTGGAATGGCCCAATCTACTGCAATCTCATGCTCCCTGAGGAACCTTGTGTCCAATTTTGTCCACAACTAAACAAAATATCTACCTTGTGCTCATTATTCCACCATGTCCACATCTCACCTAAAGTGTGGAAGAAAGATGCACCTGGAATGCAGGCAACAAGAATTGCAGGATGAAGAGATCATGGCTGAGACTGAGGTAGGTAGTTCTGCTACAAGGAGGACAAATGGGAATTGCTCACTCTGTCAGTTTCTAAGCATGATTATCTTTAACATTCCCTCGACATAACTGAGCTCCACATTAGATGATGCTGCAAGTTTTGCTTCAGCCACAAAATAGAATTACAGAAGCTCCCGAGGCAAAGGATGGCCTATTATCATTATACACTTTTAAGCTATTCTTTTAAAAAATTTTTATGAAAGGAAATTTGCATCATAACATTATGTAGATTTAAGGTGTACACACCTTGTGTTCACTGCCAACAGTCAAATTCTATCCTTCACCACACCATATAAGTGACCTCTTTTTACCAGATTTTTATCCCCGTTCTCCTTCCCTTCTTGCAGACAATAATTCGATTTTATAGACTAGAAAGTTTGGTTCATATGCTTGTTTGGTTTATATAGCACAGGTGAGTAAAATCTGCTATGTTTGTCCTCCTTCTGACATCTCATGATGCATATCACCCTATGGATATAATCAGGTTTTACAAATGACAGAATTTCATCTTGTTTTTATAACTCAGTAGTATTTCACTGTGTACATACACCATATCTTCTTATCCACTTATCTGTCATTGTTCTTTTTTCATTTCTTTCTTTCCACTTCTTTGTGTTTGAAGAAATTTCTTACCAATTCTTTAAAGGAAAGGTGTGAGCAGGAACGAAGGCAAGCAAGCAGGCTGGTAGGAAGAAAGAGAAAAAATAAACCTTTATTTATTTTATTTACTTGTTCACTTTGGTTGTTCCCCCTGGTCCCACGTTGTGAGCCTGGCCCCTTGGGATATATGTGGACTGTGACTGCTGGAGGTACCAGGTTTAACTGCTAGCCCATTACAGGGCACCAGATTTTGTTTTGTTTTTTAATATAAAAAATAATTCTGCTGACAACAAACAATTGAAGTTTTCCTTTATCTGAAAAAGCATTTAGAGTCCATTAATTCCTAGAGGATCATTTATTTTGCTAAATACTGGATTTATAGGTGACAATTCTTTTCTTTCAAAACTTGAAAAATGCTATCTGCTTTAGTCTCCACGTAAGAAATCAGCAGTCATTTAAATTGGCCTCCTTTACGGGTAATTCATCCTTCCTCTCTATTTGAAAGACTTTTGCCTTTAGTTTTCAGTTTAATTATAATGTGTTTATTATAGATTTTCTGTATTTATCCATTTTGGGATCTCTTTAGTTTCTCATATTTGTAGGTATATGTTTTTTTGCCAAATTTGGAAAGTTGTCAGTCATTACTTCTTTGACTCTTTATCAGCCTCACTTTCTTTTTCTCTCCTGGGACTCTGGCGAAGTGAATCCTAGACCTTTTGTTAACTCCAAAGGCCCTGTTCAATTTTTTTCAGGTTGTTTTATCTTCAGATTGAGTAAGTTCTATTGATTTGTCTTCATGTTCATTGATTTCATCCTGTCATCTCTCCTGAGTCATCCAATGAGTTTTAAAAAAATTTCAATGACTATATATTTCAGTTGTGTAATTACCAGTTGATGCTTTTAAAAATAACTTCTAGTTCTTTGCTGAGATTTTCTGTTTTAAAAATTTGTTTCAAGGTATCTGTCACTGTGATTTCTAGTTCTTGGTATGATGAGTGATTTTTTATTGTGTTGGAACATTTTGGTTGTTGTCCCAGGAGAATCTTAATCCTATCTAAGATTTCCATTTCGACAGGTGGTTTACTTGGTCAGATTAGTTAGTTGTTAGTTGTTTACTTTGTGGCTATCACCACAACAAACATTTAATTTCAGATCCCCTGTAACATTGTTCGGTCTTCCTTATTCTTTGTTACTGTTGGGGCTGATGTCACCTACAGGGAAGGAGACTCTTCCATGGGGTCCTGGTATTGTTGGGTCACTTTTTGGGGTCAAGGGCAGACTTCACGGGACCTGGGTCTCCTTGTGTCATTGTGCAGAGGGCCAAAAGATGCCAGATTCCACTGTAGCTGGCCCTGCAGGTGACTATGACTTCCTCTGCTTGATTGTGCAAGTTGGTATGGGTCACCTGCTGGGATTTCAAAGCAGCAACTCAGTACAGATTAACCAGCTGATGGCACAGGGTTTCCATGGTGAGTCCTCTCTGAATCCCTACAGCACTTCTCTTTTTCTGGTCCTTTGGCCAGAGAGACTGGCTTTCTTTGTTCTTGTTTTGGTCTGTGACTGTTGACTTTAGCCTCTTGGGCAGAGGGCTGAGACATGTGGAGGTGCTAAGAAGCTCCGTGGAACTCACATGTTGTTCTCCCTCGGGTCTGGAGGTCCCCAGTCAGGTGCTGTCTTTATTCCTGCTCTAAGACTCCTTTTATTGGGATCTGTCAAGTTATTTCCAGGGTTTATATAAAATTTTTCAGGCCAAGAAAAGAACATAATTTATCACTTTAAATACTTGTTTCAAAGTAAATTCATCAAAGTACAATATATTGGATATTTGAAAAACAAACTTTATAATGAATGTAGTAGACTATATAAACATTTATAATGTAAACTTGAGTCATAGTTCCTTAATTTAGAAAAGTTAAAAATTGAAATTATTAAAAGAATAAGGTAACTAAAAGGAAAACAGCGTGATGATAGTAAAATTTTTTTAAATTGCATGGTGTTATCTTTCCAAACAAAGCAATATCAATAACAATAAAACTAAACAGGATAAAATATTAGGCACACAAGATTTGAACATAAAAGATAAATCTGAACCTTGGTTCTGATACTTATACACTATATAGCCTTAGGCAGATTTCTTACCTTCTGTTTTCGCATCTATAAAATGGGGGTGATAAAATCTACATCATAGGCTTATCTTAAGTAAGATAATATATGCCAGATTCTTGAATAGGCCCCACGGAACAATCACAAGTAAAGAAACTGAAGAGGTAATAAAAAGTCTCCCTGGAAATAAAAGCCCAGGACCAGATAACTTCTCCAATGAGTTGCATCAAACCTTACAGAAGATTCAATATGCATTCTTCTCTAACTCTTCCAAAATATTGAAGAACAGGGAACACTCCCAAACACTCTCCATGAGGCCAACATCACAGTGATACCAAAAGCTGACATCAGCAAGAAAGAAAATTACAGACCAACATCTCTAATGAACATAGGTGAACAGGTCTAATAGACCTGTTTTTAAGTGAGGTTTCTTTATACTTCTTTATACTTTATAAAGCATCATTTAGTATTTTTTGTAGAACTGGTTTTGCGGTGATAAATTCTTTTAACTTGTTTATTGGGGAAGCATCTTTATCGTTCCTTCAGCTCTGAATGATAATCTCGCAGGGTATAGTATCCTAGGCTGAAAATCTTTTTCTTTCAGCCTTTTGAATATATCATGCCATTTTCTCCTGGCCTGTAGTTTCAGTTGAGAAATCTGCTGACAATCTTATGGGCACTCCTTTGTATGTGGCTTTTTTTTTTCTAGCTGCTTTTAAGAATTTTAAGACTCTTTATCTTGTGTTTTTGATAGTTTGCTGACAATGTGTCTTAGTATAGGTCTGCTGGGGTTTCTTTTATTAGGGACTTTTTGAGCTTCCTGGGTCTGGAGGCTTGATTCATTGCTCAGGTTGGGGAAATTTTCAGCTGTTTTTTCTTTAAATACAGTTTCTGCTCCCCTTTTCTCTCTCTTCTCCTTCTGGGACCCCTATAACGCAAATGTTGTTTATTTTGATGTTATTCCATAGGTCTCGAATGCTGTCATTTCTTTTTATTCTTTCATCTCTTTGCTTGTTTGCTTGAGTGCATTCCTCTGCCCTATCTTCTAGCTCTCTGATTCTATTGGAGGCTTCATCCATGCTATTCTTGAGTCCTTCTAATGAATTCTTTATGTCAGCTATTGTGTTTTTTATTTCTTTGACATCTATTTGAGCTGCTTCATTTCTTCTCTCTTTTGTGTTGTTCTTTTTCTTCCTGTATTGTTTCCTTAACTTTCATGAGTATGTTTATCACTCTTGCCCTAAATTCATCATCAGATAGTTTACATACATCTGTTTTGTTCAGATTTTCCCCTTTCTTTTTCATTGGATTCATCATCATTTCGCATATATTCCTCTGTGTCTGCTGTTTGGGCGTTCTGTTTATATTTCTGTGGATTAGGTTTCCCTGCAGTGATGGCCTTGTGTAGGGTATTGACTGGCACCGAGTAAATCCAGATCTTGGTTTGGACACTGGGATTTCTTGAGTTTTGTGGCATCACCACAAAACTGGGCTGACTTCTCGACTCACAGCAGACCAGTGGGTCAGCTGGGCTTGATGCCACCAGTTCCCGGAAAGTCCTTTGGATTTGCTGAAGTTCTTATGTAGGCCCCCTGATGCCGCCCAAAAGTTCAGTCTATGGGGTTGGAGTTTGTGTGGGAGATGCAGAGTCTTCCTCCAGCATCCAACTCCCAACCACAATGACCACCTTGCTGTTGACCCACTATCAGCAATTAGGCTGCAGTTTCACCTCTGCCCACAAGGTGGCGGGAGCGGGTAGCATTGCCTCTCCTGGAAGAGACTCTTCCTTTTAGTTTGAGGGTGGAATTTACAGTGGGTGGGTCCTGTGGCTCTGGGGCACTATGGTGGGAGAGGTTGTTGGTGGGCAATTCCTTTAGCTGCCTTCTGGTTATGAAAGTGCACAGTGTAATTTTCTTGTTAGGCCTGTCATTCAAACCATAGGGACACTGGTCCTCTTTCCACTCTGTGCCTGAACCTCTCTCCTGACTCCATGTCCTAGTTCCACTGGATGAGCTCTCTGCTGCTTTTGCAATTTCTGGAAGGGCCAGTTCTTCTCAAAATTCCCCTCTACCATGACCAGAATTCCGAGACCCAGTCTGCGAGTCTACGGTATAGCTCTAACCCTGGATGTTTTCACCTACCCGGTTTTTGTCATGGTTGGTACTGTGTCTCTACAGCCTCTACCTTCTTTTCCTCAGTGTTTGCTTCTGGAAAATAGGCAAATTCCTAGTTACTCTGTGGGGAGCATGTGAGTCTTGCTCCTATCAGGTCACCTTCTTGACCAGAGGTCCCGTATGTATAACTTTTATAGTAATAGCCTATGTATTGAGAGGGCAGATTTCAGTGACTTTCATTCATTTGAAAGGTAGTGAATAAACTTGATAGGATTCAGACCCCCTGGTCACTCCTGGGTCATGGTATATCAGAAGGGAGCTCACTGTATCGAGGGGGGAGACATGCTGTACTTAATGTAGAAAGGGGGATTAGCTAATTCAAAAGAGGCTGTAGGTCATCAGGCAGTAGAGAGAAGCAGATGAAAATGGCAGGTACAGTCCTGTGGGAGGACAAGGGATAGGAGTGAGGAAATCATAGGGTGAGCTAAGCTGAGCTGGCACCTGCTGGATGTCAGTGACCACAGGCTCCTCCTACTTGTCAAGGTCTAAAATGGGACAACTCCAGGCAGGTGAAGAAGAATGACAACAGAAGAAAAGACCTTTTTTTGAGCCTCCCTCCAAGAAGAGCCATGGTCTGGAGAAGGGGAAGCATTTCAGGAAGGACTGGGGAGGCCAAATGGGAGAGGGAGCCTATTTTGTCCTCTGATGGCACATGTATTAGTGTAGATGTCAGACCAGGGGCTTGGGAATCCAATTTGCCTGGCTGTCTCATGCTGTGTGTGTGGAAGTGAGGAGCAGGCACCACTGTTTTCATTTACTGATGCACAATCGACCAGGGCAGTTCACGTGCACACGCTGCCCAGCCAGCAGGACAAGGGTCCCTCTGGGTCCATGATTCTGCCTGCCTGCTGGACAGTGATGATCTGGGAAGAGAGAAATAGCACATGTCAACCCTCAGGCTTCTGTGTTCCTTCTGATGGATGCTTTGGTCTTCCTTCTGAACACCAGACTCTGTGCAGACGTCCAGGCTGAATGGTCTGCAAATGTCTTACACTGGACTCAAAAGTGGGGAAGAGGAGGCAGCTGGAGGCAGACTTTCATTGGTGAAAAGTCCAGTAAAGCTTCACTTAATGTAATGTCATCATTGGTAGGTTCTTGGTCACTGATAATTTATGTGACCCAACGTAGATCAAAATCAAGTTTTCCATGGCATGGGTTGCTTTTTTCTCCTCAGCATTATAATGCAATGATGTTGAACTACTCAAAGTATTTTGGGGACATGCTGTATAATATTGCATGTGCTTGAGTCATAAATGGCAATGACCTCAGCGTGTATTTCAAGTGTGTTCTCTATACTTTACAGAAGAGAGTCAGCCTTAAATATATTTTAAGAAGGCTTGCATCCTCTAAGATAAAGGATGAAGTAGATGAACTCATCATTCACACCTGAAACATTTTCTCCCATTGTTTGACCTTTTGGGGATAAATAAATAAAAATGAGTCCATTTCCTCTGCCAATACTATGATAAATTCATGATGAGCTCATAGCAGTGAGTTCCTGAAACGTATCAAGAATGTTCAGTTTTGTGTGAGAATCTGGATGTCCTGGCCAAGGAGACTATTGGATAGGCAGGACAGAAGAGTGATCACCCAGTGTCACTGTGGGGAGAGCTTCCCACGTCATTCTCTAACCTTCCTACTCCAATCAGGTACCTTGTGTCTGGCCCACACTGAGGGTTCTTCTGTAACTCCACCCATTCCCTGAATCTGTCTCTATCCAGTCAGAGGCGGGGATTCCAGAAAACCCCGCAGTGACGGATGTGTGTGGTATGAGTCGTGCAGGTGTTCGCATTTGGCAGAGTAATGCCCTGTCTAGTAAAATCAGGAGGAAAATCCGAGGAAATCAGGAGAAGACATGGCCTTTATTGTACTTACAACAGGGAGTTCTGATGGCAGCAAACCAGGGCATGCTTTTGGAAAGCTACCATGCCCTTGGTGGGGAGAGGGGCTCTTTTATAGGGGGTATCAGCAGAGAGAGGGTAGTGAGCAGGCAGGAACAGCCAAGTGGATGAGAACAAAGAACAAGCAAGTAGGCAAGGACAGAACTCCAGGGCAGGGCATCTCAGGTACAGTCAGTGCAGGTGGAGGCAGTTATATTAGAAAGTCCATCTGTTACATTCAGGTCTGTGCTCAGGATTGGTTAATCACTGAGCACACTTTCAAGGATGGGTCATGGGTCATGTTCTTACGCTAACCCTACATGTGGTATGTGTGGAGTTTTTGTGTGGTATATGGTATATATGGTGGGTATGTGATCTGTGTGGTCTGTGTGTTTTGTGTGTTGTGTGTATGATTTCTGGCTTGTGTATATGGTTTGTGTGTGGTGAAGTGTGGTGTGTGTTATATGTTTGTTGTGTGTGGTGTGTGTGGTTATGTGCTATGTGTATCCTGTGTTAAGTGTCTGATGTGTGTTGTGTGTATGATTTCTGGCTTGTGTATATGGTTTGTGTGTGGTGAAGTGTGGTGTGTGTTATATGTTTGTTGTGTGTGGTGTGTGTGGTTATGTGCTATGTGTATCCTGTGTTAAGTGTCTCATGATGTCATGTAGGAAATGACATGATACTGGGCTCTTTTAGGGGAGGCATGAGTTGTGTGAACATAAACTAGTGGGTCATGTGAGTGAGTGTTCATTTGTTTTGTGTACCCCCATTTGGGATAGAAATGGTATCAGTTCATTAGACTTCTGTATATGGGTCAGACTTCTGTGCCTTAAGTCTGTCAATAGCTAGCATCTTTATTTGGAGATGGCAGTACACAGAGCATGGTCTCTCGGCCAGGGTATTCTCAGTAGCTTTGGAACCAGATGCCTGAGCCCCATTTAGCTGTCCTCTTCCATCTCCACATCAGCTGTCAAATGAGGTCATGGAGGCCCTTTGGGTTTGTGCAAACTATGTGTGGCAGATGTGAGGAGGGTTTAGCATACCACCTGCCACATTAGTGTCTGGTAAGCAGTTTGCCATTTTTTTCAAGGTTGATGACAGAGCGACGTGGAGATCTCTGGGGAGAATGGTCCCATGATCCATTCAGGAGTGGCTTGAGCCAGTACAGCTCTCCAACTCACTTCCTTGCCCGCCAGGATACATCAGGACATGGCCACCTCTCCTGTTGTCTCTGTTAGACTCTGTTCCTTTGGTCTCTTACTACTCTGTCTTCAGAGCACCAGGGATTTTCACTGTCTTCACATGCAGCAGGGAGGGTCTGACCTTGAGGGACCTCATCCAGCCTTTAAGAAACTGCAGTGGTTGGTGTGAGGGGTGCCTGTTTGTGTCAATAGGGTGCCTTTGTCTTGTCTCCAAGGGCTTGCCTGTGTGACTTGGTTCCAACAACAATAAACAGAAGCTATTTTCCTTTCACATGGGAAAAGGTCCATGAGTGAAAAGGGATGCACATAGGTATTTACTTATGTTTGGTGATATAGCTGCATACCAAGTTGGAGCTGGGTCATGAGATGCTGTTTCTGGGGGAACTGAAGGCTGGCCGCACAGGGGTAGAGACTAGTTGGGTGGGGTGAAGAGGGTGGGCCCATATTGATATTAGTGCCCTTATGAGAAGAGATACCACAGAACTCTCTCTTTCACCCCTTCCGATACAATAGTCTGCCCGGATGCCTGGTGAGGCCATACATTAAATACCAGGAGGACAGGCAGGTATCACCCTGCAGAGGTGACCATGTGGCGAGTCCAGTACCTTCTCCACAGAAGGCACTAGATCTCAGCTGTATTTGTTATTATTAGTGAATTCAATGGACCCATTCCCTTGGTGAGCGGAACATCTGCAAAAATACGCAAACCAAATTTCTTAAACAATGAAAGATTACCAAGTAATGAAAGTTACCAAGTAAGGAGAGGGAGATCTTTTTTCATTGAGTCGCCTCACCAGGCATCCTGGGCAGACTGTTGTATCTGAAGTGTATGCGAGTGGCTGGTTGATGTTGTCTCCCCACTGCCATCAGGTCAGTAGCTGAGAGGATGGGATTCAGCGTGGCCATCCCAGGGCAGCAGGGCCAGCGTAGCCACGACTGGCTGCGGTCTCCCCCAGTTGAACTGGCCAGGTTTGCAGTTCCCATTTAGGCCAAGGACAATACCTTGGTGCCATCGTCCCTCTTTATCATTCAAAGTTCAGAAGCTGAAGAAAACAGGAAACGTGGGCCAATTTAAGGAATCGCCAGTTACAATAATGAAGTGTATACCCAACAAAAAAAACTTTCAGTGAAAATGTTGGGCTTGATGGAAGATTCTGGATTCCAAACAGGAGTCTGATGAAATGCTGCAATCTGTTTGCCAGAATATGATTTTGGAGACATTGAAAGAGAAACTTCAAAAATATTTTGATTTGCTTCCTTTGGGGCTTTCTAAATATTTAATGTTTAAACTCTTTCAGATTATTGATTTGAAATGTTTACTTCTGACAACTTATGTTTGATTTATATTTGCCATTTATAGACATTCAACAAAACAAGCCCCAGTGGCATTTAATAGTATTTGTAATCACTATTATTGATTTTTCTTACAATTTCAGTGTTTAAATCATTGGAGGATGGGGAAAACATCCTAATGGGAAGGCTATCTAATCCAAAGGGCACAAATGCCCTGAGGTCACCTAGGAAGAGTCCACACTTCTCCCTCCCACAGGGATGACCTCTCACAGTTTCTGCTGAATTCATCATAAAGATACAGAGGAAAATGGTCCTAAATTAAATCTCAATATTCCTGTCAGCCTGGCTGCTCAGGCTAACAGCATCTACAAGTGCAGATAACACAAGGATGCTCATGGGTCCCCCTTAGCAACAGCGTTGCCATGGAAACACATTGTGACTCTGAGAGGAAGCAAGCAAGAGCAGGAGGAGTTTGCAAGAATTTCTCATTGAAATAATTACAGTAGCTCTCAGTGTGTATAAGAAGTGAATGCACCATGACTCCTTCTCCCTTAATTTTCTTTTCCAATGCATGTTTCTGACAGTCTTGTATCTAAAGAGTTTAGCTCAAATCCCTACTTTTTAAATCTAAATAGTATTATATTTTAAAAAGACATGTTTGGCAAGCACTTGGTGGTTGATTATTCTTTTAGGGTAAGTGTATCATATATATGTATTAAATATATATGCGTATGTCAGATATATATGTATCAATTATATATGTTTCATATATATATATATTTAAATGTCTGTCCAGATATGCAGATCCTCTGGAAGGCACTTTATGTGAGAGGCAAAAATGGATGTGTATGAAACCCATGTTTCTAACAGATTCATTAAAGATATGACAGTTTTGTGTCATTGGAATGACTGTGTTCCATTCAAGCTTCTTTTCAATGTTATTTATGATGAATGGTCATCTTTTTGGGTTGGATCATATTAATCCTATAACTAGTACAATACTTTCTGAATAGACCCTGAATGGTCATTTAGGGAATTCCAGATCTGCTATGAGACCTGTGTTTCTATTTAGAAAACAGGCAGCATCTCTGAATCAGAGATGAAAGATTAATAAAATGGTGTTTAGTAAATTGAATCTCAAGATTCTTGTAGTGAGGATGTGGTTTTTATTTTTAAAAGTAGTCTTTTATTGGAATAGATAACATATCTGTGTTCCTGGTAGAACTTTTAGGAATTATTTTAAAACACAAAGAAAAGTATGAAAATCTACCCAGAAATCTCACTTCTGGGAGAGCTCATCATTAAGATTTAACATATTTCTGTAGTAATGTCTTTAGTTTTAGGCATATGCACTGTTTTCATTTAAGTGATTGTAGTTAGGACAGAATTTACCATTCAAAGCAAACATTACAAAGTTCTTCAGCTAAGAAGAAAAACCAAATACAAATCATGCAGGTTGTTTGACTGCAGAGAGGTTAATTCTTAATTTGAGAAAGATGGTCCATGGAGAAATCAATTAAAGTGCTCACTATGGAAACACTATTTTTAAATCTGCTGGCTGTTATGTTAACTTCTTAAGGTGATTTCCAGGGGCTCAGCACCCAGGGAATTGATTACAGGATGAGGTCTGTTCAGGCTGGCTGGGGACGAGGTTCCCTGTTCTCCTCTCTCTGGGTGGGTACTCAACTAAGATTCTCACATTTCCGTTCCCATTGAATCATAATTTTCACATATTCTGATGTCAAATATATCCAGATGTTTTTAAGTTTTAGCCTAACTGAGGACTCTGAGCAGGGGACACCCTGGAACAGAAGGTGCCATGTTCACTGACTTCTGGGAGCTTCTGTGGCCTCTGTCATCCGAACGCAGACCTCGGAATATAGATGCAGGGACCATGATCTAGAAATCAAAGCCCAGAGTCCTACAAATCAGGTGGTGATGAATTTGTCTATGTTAATCAGTGGATGGCTTCCTTTATCTTCAAAGAGATTTTGGAAGCTGACTGCATGATCATGGATGGTTCTGTAGGAGAAGAAAGTCTTGAATATCACTATATGCTGCCCGAAATTGCTTTACTCAATTATTTTCCTCCACATTTACTAGCAATAAGACAAAAAAAGGTATCAAAGCTCATTTCTTTAATTTTGGTAAAATACGTGTACTACAACATTTGCCCCTTTACCCGTATTTTTAGGTTTATAATTAAGTAGAATTAACTAATTCACATATGTCCATTTTCTACATTTACTCCTCACTGTCCATATAGCCACCATTTGTCTCTGGTCACCTTTTCACACATGTGACTATGAACTCTTGGCCAACATATCTCCATTTCCCTGCCTCCCAGCCTCTGGCAACCACTATTCTACAATCTGTTTCTATGAGTTTGACTATTTGAGATTCCACAGGTGAGATTATGCAGTATTTTTCTTTTTGCATTTGGCTTATTTCACGTAACATAATGTTTTCCTGATTCATCCATATTGTCACAAATGGCGGATTTCATTCTTTTAAAGGTTCAATAATATTCATAATATCCCTTTATTCATCAACATAATGATGCATTGGACATGGGGAGGTGCAGATCTCTTTCAAGATCCTGATTTCATTTCCTCTAGATATATTCCTAGTAATGGGATTGCCTGGATTAAGGCAGTTCGTTTTTAAATTAAACCGTATGGAACTTCCACACTATTTTTCAAGCAAGATACATTAATTTATATTTCCAACAGCAAGGCAAGAGAGTCCCTTTTTCTCCACATTTAGACCCTTTCTAATACCAGCGATTCTGATATGTATGAGGTGGTAGCTCATGCCGGTTCTAACTTGCATTTCCTTGGTGACATAGAGTTAGAAGTGGAACACTTTTTATGCACCTGTTGGCCACCCAACTGTATTTCTTAAACCAACTGGGACCTTCTACTTTGTTCTGAGATTGCTACTGCGATAGAATGAATTGGGCCTGAGAGCATGGGGTCTGGAGTTAGATACATGCTTCAGAATTGGCCCTCTCTGGGCTGTGTGGCCTTCACTACAATTTTAACCTCTTCTGAGCTTACTTCCTCATCTGTAGAATGGGGATCATTCCAGGGGATTGCTCACAGGATTTAGGGAGACCACCTTTGTAAACCTTAGTTCAACTGTGAATACCTACATCTAATTGCAGAGTTGAGAGGAATGAGGTTACACAGAGCAAATAGCTGTCGGCTCTGACACCTGAGACAGAAGTTACTGGTGATAGTGCATCATATCTGTCCATGTTAACCAGATTTACAGTGACAGGGTACTGCAGAGCCTGCTACCTGGGGTCTTCATCCCCTCCTTTCACCCTATCACCAGAAATGCCTGAGTAAGAGCAGTATGGATTTTGCAGAGGGCATCCTTGCTCAGAAAGCATGTTCCAGTAGGTACAGGGGTAAGGTCAGGTGGAGGAGCAGGAGCAGAGCATGTGTAAGACCAGGAGCAGGGCAGGTGTAGGAGAAGAAGCAGGAGCAGGTGTAGGAGCAGATGGAGTGGGAGCAGGAACAGGAGCAGGAGCTGGAGCAGGTGCAGGAGCAGTTTCAGGAACAGAAGGGTCTGGAGCAAGTACAAATGCAGGTGCAGGTTGAGGAGCAGAAGCAGGAGCAGGTGTAGATATAGGAGCATGTACAGGAGCAGATACAGGATCAGGAGCATGAGTATACTTTAAAGGGGAGCAGAGAATCCCCTGTTGCTGTGTTCTCATATTCTCTTGCCATGTCTGCTGATGACCAGTGCTTACAGGGTGTTTCCTGTTGTCACAAGTGAGTAGGGTCTGAGCACATTTGTTTAATTTAGAGAAATAAAGAAATATGTTACTTAATAAGTAGAAACATTAAAATTATGTGGGAAGCATTGAGGGACACTGCAGATTGGGAAAGATTCTGGGTCAGGGTGGAGCTCACAGTCAGGTGAACATGTGGGCTTCAGTATGTGGACACACAGGTGCTTGTCAAGCCCCACTGACTGGAGATATCTGTCCCTGTACCGTCTCTCCCTGCTTCTGGCTAACTCAGAGAGTTCAAACCAGCGAAGGCCAGAAGATGAAATTGTCTCCATGGAGACTTCTGTCCCCAGGTTGGAGGCTTTTGGGATTTGCAGTGTTGCCGCCAACACCTGCACAAATTGCCAAGGGCAGGGCTAGGCCCAGCAGCCCCTCTCTGAACAAAGATGGCAGTCCACATGTCAGGAGAGCGTTGAACATTTTGAAGGACTGTGCCCTTTGGTTCATGTCATATGATGGGGGTCACAGTGATCTGAGAACAGATGGCATAAGACTTCTCCACAGAGAGATGGTGTGACCACTCCTGGAGGACTGGGTCTGAATGGACCCATGCTTGCCTCACTGATCTGGCCTTAGGCCTCGGAGAAGGTGAATTCTAATCCCTCATTGAGTCCTTTAGGACACTCATGCCATGTTTGCAAAAAATCAAGAAAGGTTCACTTTACCTTTCCTGTGAAGACAAGCACAAAAGTTCTATAATCATCAGTACACTGAAAGTTAGGGGGAAGAAGGGAGAGCTGGAGGGAGGGTCAGAATGTCTCTGACTAGGTGACATCAGCAGACTAGCACATTCTAGCATGTTTTAAGGTCTCAGATTTGAAGTTGAAGAAAATGCAGGTATTGGTTCATTATTTGTAATTAAAATTTTTTCCATTGAAGGAACATTGCAGCATAACATTAGATAGGTTTAAGATGGCCATTATCCTAAATCCATTGTTTGTAATTTACAAAGCATGTGCACGTTCACTGTTCTAATTCAGAAGAAGTGGTTTGGGGATAGGAACGATGGTTTCCGTTTTATGAATGGAGAGAGATAAAGTGTAGAATGGTGAAGAAATTGCGACCAGCCTGCCTGGAACACGGCAGATGGGCATTAGGCTGCTGTCAGTATTTAACAACCAGCTTCCTGGAAAATCAACCAACTCAATCAGTAGTGTTTGCTGATTTCTCTGGTGTCAATGCTCTACTGCAGCTGATTTTAAACTCCTCAAGTTCATACCAGGTTCACAAGATCTCTGATGATTTAACAATTGGCTCCTGTTAGCTGTTGACCCCAGCTTACCACTGCCCGGCAAAGAATGGGCACCGTGCCTGTCTTCTTTTTCTCCTGAAGTGTCCGATGACACCCACTGCCAGGGGAAACTTAGGGGTAATCATTTGCATCTTGAGGAAGCAATGGGGATTGCTTGAAAGTGATAGAAAAGCTTGCATTCAATGTAATACTGTACGGTTAGTGTGTTTCAAGTCTTTGGGGACAAATGACTACTTATATTGTATGGCAGAATAGGTTCATTTACTTAAGTTGCCAATAACACAGTTGCTGCATCTACTGGCTTTTGTGGAGGATGGTGGCTTCTGTCAGCTGTATTTCTCAAATGTCTTTGAGTCCCCTGCTGTCTTGGGAGGAAGAAGGAGAATGAGACCCTCATGCAAACTCCCTGGGTGCCCTGAGCTGCTGTCCATCCTGTTGGTTTATGGGCTGTGTGGGGAGCATGTTGTCAGGGAGACAGGGACTTGAGGGAGGCAGTGGGTGGCATTCTGCATCCTTCTGAGCTAGGAGTGCTGCTCACCTGTGACTGTAGCGCCTTCTGCCACATGATGCTGTGGTGGGAGGTTTTAGGATGGGATCTCCTGGCTGCACCATGAGATGCCACGTGGGGTGCCATGACAAGACCACCTCCAGGCCTTCCATGGGAAATTCAGTGTGCTGTTTCCTCTGGCCTTTGATCCTCTAGAGCCTGCTGTGGTTTCTCAGTGACTCTCCAACCCTCCTCAGACACTTTTGGAAGAATGTATACATGGTTTGTTCATCACTTGAGTCCCCATTTCTAGTTAACGTGAATGCAGAATTTGCCTTCTGGGTGATAGTTACACATCTGAGTGTATGTCTTTGAAAAATAGGCAGTTGTTTTGAACATTCTCTCGAACTCTACAGAGTAAATTGAAAGCAGCAGCTCCGCTTGTGGGAGCATGGTGGTGCCAAGGTCCTGCTTCCAAGATGTCTGCCTTCTCTCTTTGAATTTCCTTATCTGCAAAAGTAAAGATGGTACTTCTGGTTGAACAGGGTTTTGTTGTGGAAATTAAGTGAGCTGCTCATGACAAAATGCTCCTCAGGGACCATGGCACTTGGGAAACACATACAAATACTGGTCCAACCTGCTACCCGATCTCCAGAGCCTGCTGCTTGTGTACCCGAGGAGAGTCCTCAACGCCCTCAGGGTGCCCTCCACCCTGGTTTTTGTTGACTCGATCCAGCCCACAAATCTTTCTTCTCTCACCATCCAACACAGGAATTGTAGCCCAGCCTTTTTCAATATTTTAGTTGATGGTGATCCACCGTTCTGAAGTTTCAAAGATGCTGCCCATAGAAAGTGGTTCTGGAAAAGGGGGAGGGGCATCAGCTCTGGGGATGCTATCAAACCGCTGGTTCTTGTGTAACAGTGCCAAAGCAAAATCGAGCACAAGTCTTGAGAGAAGGGGAAAGGTCAGTTTTTTATTCAGCAAGTGGAGACAGGGAAGAGCCAAGTCTCAAAACCACAGTCTGAGTGAAAATAAGCAGGGGGGTCCAAGTTTGGGAGCTGCATGATACCGGAGCTTGCTCTATGCAGGTGGTCATCTTCAGCCTCAGTGTCAGTGACATAAGTCAGGATCCAGATCAAAGAGAATGCTAACTGTATTGTGTGAGGGGTCACTTAGAATCCTTGGTTTCTCCAGATTTGAGATCCCAGGTGACAACAACATCCCAGGCCAGTCTGCTAAATTTTCTTCGAGACTCACAAAGGAGAAACTGAAAACAATAGAATATTAACCCATAACAGGAGGAAGCAGGGGACAAAACAAAGGTTGTTAGTCATGCTCTCAGTGGGCTACAAAAATTTTGTTTGTCTTATGAGGGGCTATAGTTTCAGGGGTGACAATGCTAACCTAAAGTTCATGGTCCCCAAGGTGGTAGCAATGCAACTGAGGTTGGAGACATTCAATGCAGAAAAACATGGGGAAATCCTGGAACATGAAGTCCAGAATGTGATTCAATGAAGTAGGGTCACAAGATAGTGAAGGTAAAGCCAGACAAGGGGGTGACTTGGGTTGGATGAACAGAGGGTTCATGGTGGGACCATTTCAAGAAGCAGCCTTTGCCTTGCCTCTAAGTGTACTAGATAGACTTGTGTTTACTGACCCCCAAATTAAGACAAAGTGTGGATATCATATTATTATGGTGGAAGGGAGAAAATAAAATGGCATAAAAGAATGAAAAAAGTCATTGTTATACATGCATTTTAAAAACAGAAATGAAAACTTGTAGCTATAAAATCAGTAAGTCTTGGAACGAAATGCACAGCTCAGTGACTACAGTTAATAATGCTGGAGTGTATATTCGAAAGTTGCTAAGAAAGTAGATCTGTAAAGTTCTCATCCTAAAGAAAAAAATTTGGTAACTAGTGATGGATGCTCACTAGAACTTTGTGAGGATCATTTCACATGATATATAAATGTTGAATGATAATGTCGTATGCCTGAAACGAATACAATGTTATATGTCAATTAGACCTCAATACATTTTTTAAAAAGCCTGAAGTGAGTTGATGACTTAATTTAGTTTGAGAGTTTGAGGATTTTATAGTATCACTGGGGGAACTTAGAATCACCCTGATCTACAATGAATACAATCAACAGGGGGCTGGAAAGAGTGTTCTGAACAAAACGCTAACTCAGCACTTCAGAAGTAATGCGTAATGCATCCAAAGCGAAACCACACTATCCCCCCAAATAGGAACACTGGGCCCCAGCCCAGTCGCTGGCCTTGCATGGTGCTTGGAAGATAGGATTTAAGGACCAGTCCACAATGCAGTAGCCCTGCTTCAGTAAACCCACTTGGAAATTTATCCCTGAGAGGACTGTCATTTAGAAAAAGGGGTATTTCTAGGGCAAATTTTGTGCTGTGAGGCAGTATACTGTATGTTTGCCTGAGCACTTATAGGGAGAATGCAACAATTTCAGTGGGCCCCAGCTTTTGACCTGGCATCCAGAGAAGACTCAGGTCAAGGTGGGCCCCTGAGCATGCTGTACGGAGATGCCCAACAGCACAGAAGTGAGGTGGCATACTTCTGCTCTTCCTATGATGACAAAAGTGGACCCCAGTTAGGGAACCAGGACAAGCTGAGCAGCCAGACTTCAAAGGTAAGACCTGGGGTTGTAGGCCTCTTTTGTTTAGATCATGTGGTATCATCTCAAAATAGGTAGTTGATTTTTATGATTTGTCAATTACCCATAATAATGCCCTTTGTAAGTCTTTAAGGTCAAGGAGAAAATCTTTGGTCAGATGTACAAGGTATGGGGAATTTTAGAAACTTTTTTGCCTTGATCCAAATTCTTCTAGATGGGAGGGGGCCAGGGTTAAGAAAGAAAGCACAGGAGGCCTGGATATGGTCTAAAGTTTTGCCAGCATTTACCAGCCACATCCTACCCCAGTTCATCCTGCCTCTGGCTTGTAGAATCCAGGGTCTATCACATGGCAGACCTGGTTAGGATGCCTTTCCAGTCTCCTGAGTTTCAGGGACAAAAAGGATGAGCCAGATGGGTTCTCCTGGCCCCTCTTTTGGAACTGATATTTTAACCAGGTTGGAGGTTCTGTCCTGTCCCCGGTGCCACATGTGTGAGACGGAGGAGGATGTACCTCCAGGGTGCTGGGAGAGGGCAAGTCTGTGGGTGCTGCTGCAAGTTTTTGTGAACTTCACTTGTGCACTTCTAACCTGCTGGCTCATCTCACAATCCTCTCAGTCATGTCTCCTTGGTTCAGAGTTTGGAGTAAGAGCATCTGAAGACCATGGAGCATGGGAGGGTGGATAGGGTCCCTCCAGCCACTAACTGGCAGCAGCTTGCCTTTTCCTGTCCTCCTCTAGACGAGGTGGACATGAGGTCAAGCTCCTCCAGGTGAGTGTGTGAGACTTGTTCGCATCCCATGCCTGACCTGCTGACATCATCACATGCACCCTCTTTCTGGGACTGGCTACAAAATGTTTAAACCCAGGACCAAATGAAAATGGAGTGCCCCCTCATACTCAAAGCAGCAAGCAGACTATGCTTTAAAATGACTTTGAAAGCTGTTCTTTCTCTTCTATGCGCTCTTTCCACTTCTATAGGGTTTTAACATTTCAATTTACTGTTCTAAGTGAAACAATTTCAAACTAAATTGTCATGAGTTTTGTCATTCATCTATTATATTGTGTGATGACATTAAAATGCAAACATCAAAAGTCTGACTTGTCTGCAGAATCACTGAAAAGACATTGTTCATGTTTCCTGGCTCCAGCTGGGAGGGACCCTGGAACTCGTTGGCAAGCAGTGCATGGAAACTTAAAGGGAAGAGGAAGAGGTGACTCCAAGCACACAGCCTGCAGGGGAGTGTGCCATCTGGGGGCTCTTTCAGGTGCCTTGGCCCTTACCTCTGACTTCAGGTGTTTCTGCACACTGGCTTGGCCACAGTGATGCTGGGTTTCCCCTTATCAGCTTCTGGACAGATGTCCTAGAATTCAGCTGAGGGGCAGAGCCTCCCCTATTCTCATGGGATCACTGTAGTAACTCACACGCAATGTGTGCCTCCCACTCAGGGATCTACTAGGGTCAGGAGTGGGTGAGGCTCACGCCAGTCAAGAAGGAACCTCACTCTGGTTGCCACTTGATGTGTGGTGGAGCAGCCATCAGGTAGCTGAGTTGGGTGGTTCTGCCTGGCCGCCCCTGGAGATGCTACAGGCCACCTTTTGTCCAGTCTCCTAGGTGGAGGAAGGCAGAGGCCACAGAACTGGGACGGGGAGGCCTGGCACAAGGGACAAAGAAGCAAGCTTGGAGGACATATCCTGGGGAGAGAACATTATATACCAATTTGTTGGTATGTAATTGTTTATTATATCATCCCATTACCCTTTTTATTGCTGTAAAATAGGATGCAATGTCCTCTGATTTCTGATTTTAGGTATTTGAATCATCTCTTTTTGTTCTTAGTCCATTTGTTAAAGCTTATCTATTTGAGTATTTTCGTTCATCTTTATTCTATTTTTTAAATTCTAGTAATTATTCTACACCTTAAAATAATTTCCTATGTATAGGTTCCCCATTCCTTAGACATATTTCAGCACACCATGCCCTCCACCAAATCACCAAGTGCTCTTCCCCATTGTCCAGTGGGCTCCACCATCATTTGCCCCCGCCTACCCCATTCCCCTTTGGTAACCTCAGTTCTGTTGCAAATGTTTCAGGGTTGGTTATGTTTCATCTGTTCCTTTGTTTTGTCTATTTACATTCCACCTATGAGTGAGGTCATCTGGTATCTATCTTTCTTCTTTTAACTTATTTTGTTTAGGAAAATCCCTTCTAGATCCATCCATGTTGATTAAATGACAGAATTTTATCTCTTCTAAGGGCTGTGTAGTATTCCATTGCATATTGGTACCACACCTTTATCCATTCATCTGATGTTGGGCACTTAGATAATTTCCAGTTCTTAGCTATTGCGAATAGGGATACAATAAACATGGGGATACATACATCTCTGTGGATGGTGCTTTTGTATCTTTTGGGTAGATGCCCAGAAATGGAATGAGGATCATATGGGATTTCTATCTTCAGTTTTTTTAGAAAACGCCACTGGGGATTGTACCAATTTGCACTCCCACCAGCAGTGCAAAAGTGTTCACTTTTCTCCACATCCTCACTAGCATTTGTTGTTTCCGGACTTTGATATAATACCCAGTCTTTCAGGTATAAGGTGATATCTAATTGTTGTCTTAATTTGCATTTCCGTGATAGCCAGGGAGGAGGAACATCTTTTCATGTGCCTATTGGCCATCCTGTTTAGAAAAATGTCTCTCCAATTCCTCCTCCTATTTTTTGATTGGATTGCCTGTTCTTCTGTTCTTGAGTTTTAAGAATTCTTTGTGTATTTTAGATATTAAGCCTTTATTGGAAATATCAAATGCAAATATCTTCTCCCAGTTAATAGGTTTCCTTTTGATTTTGGTGATGTTTTCTTTTGTTATGAAGAGGCTCCTTAGTTTGATGTAGTCCCAGTTGCTTATTTTTCTTTTTGTTTCCCTTGATGGTGGCGTTGAGTCCCCAAAGCCTTCTCTATGATTGATGTCATGGAAAGTCTTTCCTATGTTGTCTTCTAAGAGCTTTATGGTTTCTGGTCTTATGTCCAAATCTCTAATCTATTTTGAGTTAATTTTTGTGAATGGTGCTACAGAGTGGTCTAGCTTCATTCTTTTTGCATGTGGCTGTCCAGTTTTCTCAACACCATTTGTTGAAGAGACTTTCCTTTTTTCACAGTATGCTTTGGCTCCTTTGTCATAGATTAACTTACTGTATGTGAGTGGTTCAGTTTCTGGTGAGTTAGTTCTATTCCACTGATCTGTTCCTCTGTTATTATTCCAGTACTATAACGTTTTGATCACTATTGCTTTGTAATGTAGTTCAAAGTTAAAAAGTGTGATCCTTCCAGATTCATTCTTTTTTCTAATGATTGCTTTGGCTCTTTTGGGGTCTTTTGTTGCTCCATACAAATTTTAAGATTTTCTGTTCTATTTCCTGGAAATAAGCCTGTGGAATTTTAATGGGGATTGCATTTAACCTACATATTGCTTTGGGTAAGATGGCCATTTTAATGATATTGATTCTTCCCAGCCAGGAGCAGGGAATGTCTTTCCATTTCTTTGTGTCCACCTTTATTTCTTTTAAGAAGGACTTGTAGTTTTCATTGTATAGATCTTTTACTTCCTTTGTTAGGTATATGCCCAGGTATTTCATTCATCTAATGTCTATTTTAAATGGTGTGATTTTCATGATTTCATTTTCTTCTAGCATGTTGTTTGCCTGTAAAAATGCAACAGATTTTTGTGCAATGATTTTGTAGCCTGCCACTTTACTATATTCATTGATGAGTTCTAGTAGTTTTTTGATAGAGTTTTAGGGATTTTCAATCTATATGATCATGTCATCTGCAAACAATGAGAGTTTTACTTCCTCCTTTCCAATTTGGATTCCTCTTATTTCTTTTTCTTGCCTAATTGCTCTGGCTAAGACCTCCAGTATAATGTTAAATAGCAGAGGTGAGAGTTGATAATCTTGCTTTGTTCCTGACCTAATAGAAAATGCTTTCAATTTTTCACCATTGACTATGATGTTGCTTGTGGGTTTTTCATATATGGCCTTTATTATGTTGAGATATGAACCTTCTATTCCCATTCTATGGAGGGTTTTATCATAAATGGGTGTTGGATCTTGTCAAAAGCTTTCATCTGTTGATATGATCATGTGGTTTTCTCTTTACTCTTGTTGATATGGTGTATGACATTAATAGATTTATGTATGTTAAACCATCCTTGAATCCCCGGGGTGAATCTGACTTGGTCATAATAGATGATCTTTTTGATGCATTGTTGAGTTTGGTTTGTTAATACTTTGTTGAGAATTTTTGCATCTATGCTCATTAGAGATATTGGTCTGTAATTTTCTTTCTTGGTAACAGCTCTGTTGACTTTTGATATCAGTGTAATGTTAGACTCATAAAAAGTATTTGAAAGAGTTCCCTGTTCTTCAGTATTTTGGAAGAACTTGAGAAGAATAGGTATTAATTCTTCTCTGAAGGTTTGGTAAAACTCACTGGAGAAGCCATCTGGTCCTGTGATTTTATTTTGGGGGAGGCCCTTGATTACCTCTTCAATTTATTTGCTTGTGGTTGTTTTGTTCAGGTTTTTCCATTTCTTCTGGATTCAATCTTGGTAGTCTATACTTTTCTAGAAATCTGTCTATGTCCTCAAGGTTTTCCATTTTGGTGGCATAGAGCTGTTCATGATGTTTTGAATTTCTGTGGTATCTGTTGTAACTTTTATCCTTTCATTTATAATTTTAGTTATGAGAGTTTTCTCCTTTTTTTTCTTTGTGAGTCTAGCCAATCAATGGCTTGTCAATTTGTTTATTTTTTCAAAGAACCAGCTTTTGCTTTCATTGATCTGGATTATCTTTTTCTTTTCTATTTTATTTAATTCTGCTCAAATTTTGATTATTTCCCTTCTTCTGCTGACTTTTTGGCTTTAATTATTCTTCATTATTTAGTTGTTTTTTATGTAGAGTTGTTTATTTGCAATTTTTCTTGTTTCTTGAGATAGGCCTGGATTACGATGAACTTTCCCCTTAGTACTGCTTTTGTTGCATTCCATAGATTCTGGTAGCTCATGTCTTTATTATCATTTGTCTCTAAGTATTTCTTAAGTTCCTCTTTGATTTCCTCTTTTACCTGAGTCCTTCAGGAGCATATTGTTGAGCTTCCATTTGGTTTGTGGTCTTCCAGCTATCTCTTTGTGGTTGATTTCCAGTTTTAGACCATTGTGGTCAGAGAAGATGCTTGGTATAACTTAAGTTTTTGTAAATTTATTAAGAGATGTCTTGTATCCCATATGTTTTTGTGATCTCTCCTTGAGAATGTTCCATGAGCACTTGAAAAGAAAGTGAAATCTGTAGTCGTTGGGTTGAAGTGATCAGTATATGCATATTAGACATATCTGTTCCATATGGTCATTTAAAGTGGCTGTTTCCCTGTTAAGTTTCTGCCTGGTTGATCTGTCCATTGTTGTAAGTGGGGTGCTGAAGTCCCCCACTATTACTGTATTGCTGTCAATGTCTTTCTTCAGGTCTAATAATACTTGCTTGATATATTTTGATGCTCCTTCATTTGATGCATATGTGTTAATAAGCATTATGCCTTCTTGCTGGATTGATACTTTAATCATTATATAGTGCTCATCTCTGTCCTTTGTTATGCTTTTTAGATGGAAGTCTGTTTTATCTGATATGAGTAGAGCCGTTCCTGCTCTTTTGTGGTTGCCATTTGACTGTCAGATTATCTTCCAGCCATTAACTTTGAGCCTTTGTTTAACTTTTGGAAGAAGGTGGGTTTCCTGAATGCAGCAGAAGGTTGGGTTATGCTTTTTAATCCATTCAGTCACTCTGTAACATTTGACTGGCAACTTCAGTCCATTAACGTTTAGGGTGATTATTGACATATAGCTGCTTAGTGTCATTTTATAATTTGTTCACAAAGAACAATGTTGCTCCGTTGCTGCAGAGGATGACTTTGTTCTCTTTCTCTTTTTAGGTCGGGTGGGTGCAGTTATGTTTTGATTGGTTTTGCCTTTTGTTTTCTTCTTTGCTTTCTCGCTGGGCATGTATTTTGAGATTACTCTGACGTTGGCATTCTGAAGTTGGTTCTGTGTTTATTTTTTTCTGTGTTTGTTTATTTGAAAGCATATTAGTCTTCCACTCATTCTAACTATCCACATATTTGTTCTCTTCTCTTTCTCCCCACTTTTAATATTTGCTGTCTTACTGTGTTTCTGTGTGATTTCTTTATGGTTTATAGAACATCCTTTAGTATTTTTTGCAAAGCTGGTTTTGTGGTGATGAAATCCTTTAACTTTTGCTTGTCAGAAAAGATTTTTATTATTCCTTCAGTTCTACATGAAAATCTTGCCAGATATATCTTTCAACACTTTTAATACATTATGCTATTTCCTTCTGCCTGTAGAGTTTCATGTGAGAAGTCTGCTGACAATGTTATGGGGGCTCCTCTGTATGTGACATATTTTTCTCTGGCTGCTTTTAAGAGTCTTTCTTTATCTTGCATTTTTGACATTTTGATGATGATGTGTCTTTCTGTTTGGGTTTCTTTTATTAGGAACTTTTTGCATTTTCTGGATCCGGAGGCTTGCTTCATTCTTCAAATTGGGGAAGTTCTCATCTATTATTTCTTCAAATATGGTTTCTGCCCCCTTTTCTCTCTCATCCTCTGGGACCCCTATGATGTGAATGTTGTTCCTTTTGATGTGATTCCAGAGGTCTCAAATGCTGTCTTCGATTCGTTGAATTTTTTTAAATCTCTATCCTGATTTTCTTGATTGAATTCCTCCATCCTATCTTCCAGATAGCTCGCTGATTCTTTTGGAAGCTTCATCCAGCCTATTGTTGAGCCCCTCTATTGAGTTTTTTAATTCAGCCATCGTGTCTCTTACCTGTTTGATGTATCGCTTTAATTCTTCTCTTTGCTGCCTGACATTCTCATTTACTGCCTCTAGTGATTCCTGGATTCCCATGTGTATGTTAATCACTGTTCCCCTAAATTCCTGTTCAGGTAATTTACATACATCTGCTATAGTCAGATTTTCCTGTGGGTTTTTTTAATTGGATCCATCATTTCACATATATTTCTCTGTGCCTTTGATCTATTCGGAATTCTGTTTATATTTCTGAGGGTTTAGTTTCCCTGGCATTGCGTAGTTTACTTGCCCAGGATTGACAATCAGACTGCAGTTTTGCCTCTACCCACAAGGTGGTAGTGGGTAGTGTTGAGGTTTGGGACTTCTCACTGTAATCTAGGGGTGTGGGGTACCCAATGGGCAGTATATCTGGTGAGCAGATATGCTGTGGGTGGGATTTCCACTCACTGGACTCCAGGCTCTGGCATGAAATGGTTATGGGAGAGATTTGAGTTCTTTGATTTCCAGTTATGGTTGCACCCAGTGCCATTTTACCACACAGGCTCCAGCTCATCTCTGCCTGCCTCTCCTTTCACCCTTTCCCAAGTCATCCCTCCGTGGTTCCGTGTCTCAGTCTCACTGGGCCCGCCTTATGCTGCCTCAACAGCTGGTACCCAAATCCCTAGCCTCCACCCCACCACATATCCAGAGACTCCCGAATCCAAATAAGTGGCTTAGCTGAGAACCCTGCTGGGTGCCCTCACCCACCGTTAATCATCAGCTGATCCATCTCCAGCTGAAGTGCCAGTAATTTCTTGGTGTTTGTCTCAGGAAACTAGGTGATTATTTTTGTTTTTTTCAGTGTCTGTGGGGAGAGACCTGAGAGTGCATCCTACTGGGTCATCATTCAGAAGTAGATCTCTATTTTACTTTTTTTAAGGAAAAGTGCAGGCAGGAATGAAGACAAACAGGCAGGTAGGCAGGAAGAGAGAGGAAGAAGAAGAACTTTATTTTATTTTTAAATGTTGTTCACACTTGACCTGGAACTCATGGGTCTGTGCCTTGGCTTCCTTCAGAGATGACTGACCCAACCCAGCTTCACCAGGGCCCGCCCAGTTAATAATTTTTAAGAACTCAATCTTGAATTTGTTCTCTCTACCCTCTATTTTGTTTATATCTGCCCTGATCTTTATTATGTCTTCCCCCAACTTCCTTCTACTAGTTTTGGGTTTAGTTTTCTCTATTTTTTCTAGTTCCTTAAAGCATAAAGTTGGGTGTTTATTAGAACTCTTTTAAAAATCATTCGTATTTTAAAACTTCCCTCTTTTCACACTTTTCGTTAGATTTCTTAAGCTTATATGTATTATTTTCATTTTTCTTAAGATATTTTAAATTTCTTTGACGATTTCTTCTTTGATTCATTTGTTGTTTAAAACTGTGTTCTTTAATTTCCACATATTGTGTATTTTCCAGTTTCCTTTTTGCTTTTTCAATTCTAGTTTTATTCTGTTGTGATAAATAATTTGTATGATTTCAATCTCTTTAAATTTAGCAAGATTTATTTTGTGGTCTAACATTGGATCTATCCTGCAGAATGTTCCATGTGTCCTTGAGAAAAGTGTGTACCTCTGCTGCCATTGTGGGGTGTCTGTATGGCCTGTGAACCCAGTTGGTTTAGTTCTGTAAAGGCCTCTCTTTCCTGATAGACCTGTAATAACAGTCTTCAAAGTGATTATTGAAAACAGTAAATTGATCCTTTTATCATATATAATGTTCTTTGTCTCTGGTCACAGCTTTTGACTTAGTCTCTTTTGTTTGATATTCATATAGCTTCACTTGTCTTCTTTTGGTTACTATTTGTACAGGATATGTATTTCTTTCCTTTCACTCTTAACTTATGCTTGTCCATAGATCTAAAGTCAGTCTCTTGTAGACAGCATATACTTGAACAAGATGATGTTTTTAAATGTAGAAAACAAAATTTACAGAACTTATTTTTATACTTAAGTATATTTATTTATATATATTGAAATGTAATTATCAATATGTTAAAACACATTTGACATGATAGCATATGCATATGCTTCTTTATTAATTCATAAAAAATTCAGATATCATGGTAGAAGTTATTATCAATGAGGCAGGGAAGAATATAAATGATATCTTAAAACATATGAAACAATTGTATTGTGATAACCGGTACCCTGGTGCCTGCATCCCTACTTTATTGAAATGCTAAATTCCGATGAAAGATTCTTCCCCTTCACTCCACCAGGGCATTTCTTGGCTCCCAGATCAAGAACTCTCTGAAACTACCTATTGGTGAGGACAGATGTTCACAATGTCATTAAGTGAAAGAAATAGGAGATGAAACAACATAATTTTATTCATGTGGAAACATAGAGAGAGAATGAACAAGCAAGCTGAATATTAGCAGTGGTTTAATTTTTTTTTTTATGCTTGTCTATACTTAGGCACCAGTTAAATGTTCTGGGAAGTCCTGTTCTTCCCACTTCACAGCTCAGTGATGGACTGTTTGTTATTAGGCATCTCACCAGTCCTGGGGCCGTGTGGGCATGCCCTGCGGTTCTTCAGCATAGGAGGTGCCATTCTTTCATTGCAAAGACTCAAGATCTTTGTAGGCAAGCCTTACATCAAATGCTTTTAGCATTCATTCACTCTTCATCCACCCATGAAACTGTCCATCCACTGGAGTGGTCTTTTCCGAGATATCAATGAGCATGGGGTCTGTGCCAGGCAGTGCTGTGATGCTGAAGATTCATTGGTGCTCTGTGCTCAGGGCAGCATCTGTCCTGAGGATCTCAAAGCCTCTGTTGCAGAGACAAGCATGGCTGTAGATACTGTATACCATTTACCCACTCTCCCCAGAAGGATTGAAAACAGTATTAGCATTGACCTTGGGACTAGCTCTGACCGGTGAAATGTGCACAGCAGAAACGTGGTCCCCTCCTGGAGGGAATTAGAAGGTCTTCTGCAAGTGTTGCCATCACTTTCTTGTCTGCATGGGGTCATGGGCACAAAGAGATTGCTTTTCCAACAAATCCCCTGAGAGAGGATAGCAGGAAGCCCCAGGGTAGATGTAAAGAAAACAATGGATGTACCACAGAATTGTTGGGTCTTTGTTTCCATGGTATAATTGTTCCATCCTGACAATATCAAATCAGTCATATTTGCAGTAATAGATGAAAATTTCTGAGTTTCCTGGAACTAAAAATATCATTTTTTCTTTTTGCTAACCTTGACCTGGGTTTCTGACATAACTCTCCTGGTAAAGACACAAACTCCTCTTTTAAGGTGTAGATATTACTAGATATTTGATTCAAACTTTATAGTGCTTTGAATTTTATATGTTCTATGTTCCTGTCAGTTCACATTACTGTTATAGGGGGTATGAATGCTAGGTAGCCTTAAATAATGGTTATTCTAACCTGTCATTTGGAAAATCTGGATTTGAAAAGTTGTTTCCTCCTGGGTCACACCTCTAAAGTAAGTGTCTGATTCAGGGAGGGAAATGCTGGCCATTGCTAACCTATAATCACAACTAAATAGCAGCCTGTCGGCTTAGGGTAGCACTGTAGATTATTATATGTTATTCATGTACGGTAGTATAGATTACTAGAGTATCGCAGATATTATCAATCAGCCCTCTGTCATTGTCTACTCTTGAAGGGGAGCTTTTAGGCAAAGTTAGAGGCTGCCATAGCCCTGCTAAATCTATGCAGATTCTTCAGATCTAGTCTGCTTTGCTGGTTTGGTAAAATCCATGATTCTCAGAAATTCACAAAATTTTTTAAAGTTTTACACAATTTTTAAAAAGTGACTTTTAATAGTAGATCAGAGTAGATAAAGGTTGGGCATCAATTTTCATTAATTTCCCAGCGAGTTAGTCCTCTGAGTTTTGCCCCTTAATGAATATTACTCCTTATTTGTAGACCCCAGCACCCTCTTTAGATGGGACTCAGTAACTTCACTCCCAACTAGTCTTTAAGTTTGAGAAGTTCCCTAAGAGGAGGTCTTTTACTGCAATGTTGTAATATTTGTTTGTTTATTATTTTGAACAATAAAAACAGGAAAAGAATGGAAAATAAGTTATAAAATAATAAGTAAACCCCTTCAGCCCTATAACCCTCTCCTGTGATAACTCAGTTCTGCAATCAAGTCCTAAAGGTTTATTCTAATTTTATCCTATCAGTTCATTTGCATTGTTTCTCCATATTCCAGATATAGGTGAAATCATAAATGCTTATCTTTCTCCTTTTGACTTATTTCACTCAGCAAAATAGCCCCAAGTCCCTCTGTGTTGTCCCGAATGGCAAGAGTTCAACTTATTTTTTATGGCTGAGTAGATTTCCACTGTATATATCCACCAAATCTTCCTCTTCTATTTATCCATCGATGGACACTTAGGTTTATTCCGTATCTTGGCTGTTTTAAGTAGTGTGCCAATAGATATAGTGGTGCACACAACTTTTCAAGTTAATATTTTCATATTCTTCAGAGAGTTTCCTGGAAGTGGAATTGCTGGATTGTACAGAAGTTGTGTTTTCGATTTTTTGAGTAATTTTCATACTGTTTTCCAAAGTAGCTGCACTAGCTTGCACTCCCACCAACAGTGCGTGAGGGCTCCTTTCTATCCACACTCTTGCCGTTTACAGAAACATTTAATGTGATAGGCACAGCTCCTCAGAGAAAACTCAGTGTACCCTGAGATTTTTACAACTGTCAGTAATTATCTCTCTTTTGCTGAAATTGAAGCTCCTTTAGTCACCTGAGTTCTCATTCTTCATCTCATTCAATCCACCCCAGACCCTTCTCTGCCAGCTAGTATGGAATAGCTGACTTCATGTAATGTGTAACCATGATGTAACATGTAACCAGATGACTTTAAGACCCAAACTTCAGCAGCCTTGTGAAAATCAGCATGGAAGTGGTATTACAAAAAATGATATCTTGGTTTCTATTTCATAAAAATGTATTTTCAAATCTTTTTCTTAAAGCAGATTTAAGGCATAATTTGCATACCCATTCAGTAATTCAATAATTTATAGTAAATAAGTTTTGCAAATCAAACTTTTTAGTAAACTTACATGATTGCACAGCCATTGTCACCGTCCAGTTCTGCAATGTTTCTGTTACCCAGAAAGACACCTCATGCTAATTTTCAGGTCATCTCCAATCCCCCAGTTGCAGGCATCCACTGATCTGTGTGTCTCATCGAGTTGTCTTTGCTGATCCTTTCATGTGAATGAACCCTACCACCTGCCGTGTCTGGCTTCTTTCTCTAAGCAGAGCAGGTCTGGGTTCATCTGTGGCGGAATATGTATCAGCAGTTCATATCCTTTTATTGTCGAGTAGTGTTTTATTTACCAGTTGATGCGTAGTTGGGTTGAAGAACTATGATGAATAATGATGCTATAACATATGTGCACAATGTTTGTAGACATATATTTTCATTTTGGGGGCTTATGTTTCAAGGAGTAGAATGGCTGGGTGGATGAGGAAGTCTATATTTAGCTTTTTAAGAAACTGCCCAACTTTTTCACAGTGGCGGTGCTGTTTTTCATTCCCATCAGATTACATTTTTATTTGAGTAAGCTGCATGCCCTCCTGACCTAGCAATGGTAAGTCCCTGCTCTGAGGATGGATGGGCCTTTCATGCTGCCAGCAGGAGTGTCTCAAACATCAGCCAAAACAGATCTGGTTACTGACAGAACCACTGAGTATCAAGTGCTATGAAGTCAGCCATCAGTCTCAGCAGACTTTCTCACTCTGCAGACCAACCATCCTAAGAAATTTCATCCAACAGGTCAATTCACTTAGGTGATAGAGATCTATTTTGCAGCCAGTTCCTCCTGGCTGGACCCCAGAGATACAAAACTGTCAAAATCAGAGACTTAAGGGAGAATAACACTTTTTCCTGCTGGGGCTTCTGATTGCAACACTTGATTTACAAGCCTCAGTGCCAGAGGTCTGAAGTTCTGCTGCCTCAGAAGGCAGGGGGATGACAGCCTCATCCTTCTCAGTGTCCTGCACCCTAGCAGCAACCACTTCAACTAGTCCTTGAAGCAGTTGGTTCTTTGGAATTTATATACATCTGCACCACTCATGCACTTTCAATCTCAAATTCTCCCAGCACAGGTACAGTGCATTTTGGTTAATTAACATTCATTGTTTTTGCTATTTTGATTATGCAAATGTTACTCAGAAGACCCATACAGAGGCTACTGAAAAGATTTTCCTTTTTCTGCCCCAATTTCTTACATTCCTTGGAGGTGAAATATTTCTGTGCTCTCTCAGTATTCTTTGTATTTATCATGAATATAACCCTATGCCCCTCCTGGAGTCAACCTCCTCTCGGTGTATTGCATTCCTGAAGGTGCTTTTGGTGCCTTCCACCTGCTTTTGTGGGAACCCCCTTCATCATCTGGAAACCTTCACCATCCTCCTGTAGTTCATCTTTCCTTTAATCTTGATTGAGTCTACTATCCTGCACCCTGTGTCTCTTCATGCAGGTTTTGGAGGAACACGGCTTAAAGTAGTCACCTGAGAGAAGATGTGGATTTTTTTTTTGAAACTTTGAAGACCTAAAACTGTCTTTGTTCCACTTTCATTCTTAAGTGACTGTTTGACTTATCTAGTCCTCCCAACTTTTAGGACATTGCTCTAGTGAAGTCCATCTTCTCATGTTTTTGACTCCCGAGTCTTCTTTTGTGACCACTTCTCAATCTCTTTCCTACACAGAATGGTCTCTGTGCCCCCAAATCCCCAGGTACCTTCATGGGGTTGGGCACCTGGTGAGTCTGGGCTTTCATATGCTTCAGTCTGGAAAATTTTGCTGTATTATTTCATTGATTATTCACTCTCCTCCATGTTTGCTCTTTCCTTCCTTTTCTTTTCCTTCCTTCCCTCACTCCTTCCCTTACTCCTTCCCTCACTTCCTCCCTCCCTTTCTCCCTCCCTCTCTTTCTTTTTTTCTCCTGCCTGCAACTGGCATTTAATGATGGATCTCTGACCTGGTCATCTAATTTCTCATCTTTTCTCTCCTGGTTTCCATCACTTTGTAATTTTGCTTTAGTTTTTAGATTTCTTGAATTTTATGATTCAATCCCTGTGTGAAATGGATTTATAAGTTACTGGTGGGTTTTAATAATCAAATGTTTCTTTTTATTCATTGAATGTTAGTTTTCTTTTTCCTCCCTTCCTCTCTCCCTTTCTTTCTTTTTTTTTTTTTTGATATCTTGTCTCACAGATGCCAACCGTATCGCTTTGAGGACATTTTAAACTAATTTTATAAATGTTTTCTTCTCTCTGCATAGTGTGTTTTTCTCCAAGTTGACTTTTTCTTCCTGTTTGATTTGATTCCTATAGTTCAGGTTCGACATTTCTCCAGGGGTTGTGTGCTCTTTATAAGCCCACACTGGAGCTCCACAGGGGTGGTGCGTGAAGGTCATCTGTGGTCAGCCTGCTGGCGGTGACCTGTCTGCGCCATTGGCTGATGCTCTCAGGATGGGACCAGCATGGTCATTCTGGATGGGTCAGCATGTAGAGGAGACAGAGGAATTCTCAGTGGACTCACTATGCACCATCTTTGCTCTGGTGCCCTTGCTCTTCTGCACCTGGTGTCCCAGACGCCTTCATCTCACCTTCTCTGGAGCAAAGCCAATTTGTCTTCTGCAAGACAGGCAGGAAGCTGCAGGCTAGATGTATGGAGCCAGGAAGGGGGCCTGGAAATCCATCTACTTTATCTGCTTAAGTCTGCACTTTAGCAAGCTCCTTAAGATAGTTCCTCCTCTTTGTGACCACAAGCCTGGGATCCTGCGGGGTCAGTCACCAACAGACAAGCTTGCCAGAGATACTGAAGCTGAGTCTCAGCTCTCTGCTGACTAGCCTGTGACCATGAATGCCTAACTTAGTCTCCACAAGTCTATAAAACAGAGGCCATGAAAGCACCTATGTCACTGGGGACATTATAGCGTGAAAGCTCACCAAGAATACTTAGACAAGCACCTTGCACATCTTTGTAGTTGTTATATTTCTGCAGCTCTTGGTTTGAGTGACTGGCTTCCTTCATTAGTAAGTTCTTGAGGCTCTCAGTGGGCAGCCAGTGTTGGGAATTCTTTTGCAGCGTATTTCATGTGATAAAGGGTTCTCCTGAGTGCCACCAAGACACCATGTTGGGAATTTGTTTTAGCAGCCTCCTCAAGGTCAGCAGACTTGCTGTCCCCAGATTCTAGCAAGCAGGACCATTTCAACCTGCTGTGCCTGTGGCAGAACACATACAGGGATTTCATTTTCCATGTGGGGTCACTAGTTGGCATAGCTGCTGAGTGGTCAGCAGGCCTTGTTTGTGGCTGGGCAGCATGTGGTCAGTGGGGAGCCACCTCACACCTAACAATTCATAAATTCCTGTGGGGCTGTCATCTGTAGGGTGACACAGTTGTAGCCCTCCCAGAGACACTCCAGCTGAGATCCAGTGAGCATAGTGTAACTGTTGGTGGCTGGAAAACCAGATACTGCAAAGAGCCTCTGTAAAGAGACAGTGATGGCTTTCTGAGGTACCGGCATCTTCACCCTGATGCCCCCGTGCTGGTACTGAGTCTCCACAGGAAGGACAAATAGTACTTATAATTACTATATTGAATATTTTACCAATATAGATTATATAAGTATGCTAGTGTGTATAATTACATACACATACCACGACATATTACTTTCATGTGAAAAAAAGTATTACATATGACTAATTTATTTATGGACATTATACAAAAATAGGCTATGTAAGTAATTAGTGTATTAATTATGTGTAAATCATAATATATAAAATGCTACACAATATACAAATAATTGCACAACATAATGTAATTATATGCAACCACATACATGTATGTATATGTGTATATATATATATATATACACACACATAAACACACACAAACTATGCTGAAGCATTTTGGAGAAAAGATAAAAATGGTAAACATTTTACCATAATGAAACTCACACCAAGTCTGGCAGCAATAAATTAAAAATGGCCAGAATAACACTGAGTTCAGAAGGATAAAGGTGGTGACCATTTACATGGGGGCAAGCTCGCAGGCAGACTGCCTCCCCTCAGGATCTGGCAAATCTCACCACTCTTGGTGAATGAGCCACTTTGAAGGCCTGGCTCTTTCCCCAAGCTGTTGATCAAGAGTCCGAGCCCCTTGAATAACCATATTGCCACATGAAATAGTAAAAATCATTTGTAATGATGAAAACTGAAAAAATGCCAAAACCTAAAGTGTGTTAAGTTGCTGTGAAACTGGTCTGCCCCTGTTGATTGCTGCTAGCAATGATGAAGGACTTTAGGAAAAAATCACTGAACAGTTCCAACCAGGAGCTTTAGAAGTTTCCATTCCCTTATGATTTACACTGAGGAATAATTCTGTTATACAAATGAGAGGCTATGCAAAGGCCTTCATTGTAACCATATCTATAGCACTGATAAATAAGAAACAACCAAAATGTCCATGATAGGGGATAAGGGAATTATATTTTCCTGACATATTTGTGGAAATTATATTATAAAATAAAATGACTGAAAAATAGACTGTTTAGAAGAAAAACAAGGAATGCTTAATTGTTTCCACATAAAATTAGATATGTTTGTGCACAAGGAATTGATGGGAATACATAATTCACTAAATTTTTCTAAATGAATTAATCCTTTAGGAAAACTTTAATTCATATTGCAGTTGAAATAAGGGTCTTATATATTTTAACCCAGGCGCTATTTTCTGCATGTGGTAGCCTCCCAGCTGTTCTGAAGCACAAATACTTGCAGATCTTCCCTTCACTGAGCCTTGTCCCTGTAATTTCTTCTTGAAAGGAGTACTGTTTTTCTAGTACTGTTTGCTTTCTGGTGTGTTGGTGTCAGAGTATATTGAATCCTTTCCCAACCCTCTCCATCTGGCCCGCCCTCACCCCAGTTCAGCTAGTTCCTGGGCTTTCCTTTCTGTGTGTATGGTTGGTCATCCCCAAAGGAACTACAAACACTGCCTCCAGAACTGAATGACACTTGTGTCTTGCCTCCAAGTCACCATGGAAATGGTGTGAGGAGGTAGTAGTTGTGTTTTTATTCCAGAGTTGGGAATGGAGCAGCGGCAAGCTGGAAGGAGTACTCCCCTTTGTGAACCTGCTTTTGTGGCTGCTGGAGTCAGGCTGGCTGTGCTGTGGTCCCTGTTCCACCACCCACTAGCTGGATCATCTTGGAAAGCCATGAAACATCTGTCCTTAGTGTCTTCATCTGTAAAACAAGGGCCTTGCTGGACTTAAAAGGCAGGGTGGGTTCAGCACAGTGTCTCTCCCAGCAGGGAGCTGTGAAGTAGCAGCTTTTAAGGACATGGGCGAGGCAGTCACTCAATCACTCAGGTGGGTTTGAGGAGCTGCATGTGCCTGGATGAAGGTGCTGTAGTTGACTCTTGGAAATAAACATAGCAGTGCGCTGTCCTAGGTGCTGAACGGTGGGCAGAGGGAGTTTTCAGATCAGGTTAATTGTGACCTGTTACGGAGTATGCTTACACTATAGACATTCCTGCAATAGGAGGTTAGTACCAGAGCAACCCAGCAGAGAGCACTTTTGCCACCTGGTCTTAGGACTCCCCTCTGGTTCAGCATCCCCGCCTCCCTTCATGGTCAGTTCTGTGTCAGCTCATCCTTTTTCTCTTCTTAGTGTACTGTTACTCATTCCCCTGGTGTCTGGCCATACTACCCCTTTCCATGCTGTCATGGGGAATAAGTTCCCTTCTTTGTCAGCCTCCTCTCAGGATGACTTCAACCTCTGGTTTTAGTAAAACCAAGACCCTTCTCTTCCTGTCTTTGGTGAAGCTGCCCCTTCTCCACACCCATGCTTCTAGGCCCCTCCCCTCAGATGTGCATGCTAAAGAGTCCAGCTGCCTCCTTCACCCATGTTTGATCCTCAGGGTGTGGCCACTTCCATCTTTCTCTTCAGAAAAAAGCCACAGCCCTGCTCTTTGGGTTACCAGTTATGGCAAGTTCATGATAACCTGTGCTGAACCTTAGCTTCTCTGTTTGCTGCATCCTCCGGCCTTCAGCAAATGTTCACACCTTCACTCTCTACTCAAGCTTCTTACTTAAATGAATCCCTTTTCACTTTTTAAAATGAAGCCAGTTTTTTAAGCTGCAGAGAAACATCAGGTATAGAAATCTTTCGGCTTTGTACCGTGATTACAGACAAGTTTACCTGTAGCACAGGCACTGTGCCATTCTGCTCTGTCTCCCTCACTCTACTGTGATCTGGGAGGTTGCCCCTGTGCACCATCATTAGGCTCCCTGAACCTCTGGGAGCAGCCAGAGCTGACTGAGATACAGGATGACTGAGGTTATCCATCAAACTGGGATTCCAATTTTATCCCCTAAATCTGGACTATTTTTTCTCAGTTTCCATCTGGAAAGTCTGGCATTTCCTCAGGACTCTCCCCTGTTGGCCATACTTTTTAGTTTTGCACTGATGACTTCGTTTCACCTCCATCCCTGATTGGCTCTTGGCCCTGGACATATCTCCATAGATGAGTCCACCACTCAGACATACATGTGTAGTTAGCTCTCACCTTTCCTGTCAGCTGCCCACATATTTCACTCTCATGGATGAGACTCAAATCAGCCCTCACCATTCACAACAGAAATGAGAGTATGGCCTTGTTCTGCATCTTCTCTGATGCCAGCTGCAGTGGGCAGGCAGTTTCCTCCGTCCCCTCCTGCAGGGCTCCGTGGGCTGGAGAGCACCTTCCTGAGCAACCTGTGCTTCATGGGGAGTAAAGAACAAGGATGTGAGAAGGGGATTTAGGGAATGGGAAGGTTGCTAGAGGGACTCCCTACTGGGCTAGCATGCATGTGGCCTCATATTCCTGTCTCTCTTCTCTTGCTGCCCAATTCTGAAGCCTCCTCCTACTTCCCAAATTGGGTGGTCCTCAATATGTATATTGCACCCCAAACTCTATCTCATCTTCTGCCTCCAGACAAGTCAACTGCCTTCCTTGTCATCCAGATCATTTTATCTTCTTGCTTTATCTTGAACCAACCCCGTTCCTTTCATTCTCACTCTTGTCTTCCCTTAAAAATCTCATCATTTTTCACTCGTACTGTTATCTTCTACATGCTCAGCTTCCCAGAGCAGCCCACAGCACCTTGGAGATGTGCACATATAATGCAAACCTGACCCTTACTGCCCCCAAGTCCCTGCAGCCCTCTCTATACATAGCTTGGAGTTGGGAGTCATTCCTAGGCCTATTCGCAGCCCCCACTAACCCAACCAGTTTCCATAGGAGTCCAAGAAATGCTGAGCCAACTCTGACCTACAGCTACCTCCCATAGAGCCTCTTCTTGAGGTGTCTTTTCCCCTTTGTCTACCTGGAGTATCGAAGCAATTCCTCAAAACTGCTGGGGTGTCATCTCCCCACTGAAGTCACCCCTCATATCCTCAGGCCAAGCCCAGCACTCTTCTCTCTGGATAATTTTTGTATCTCACAAATACTAAAATATTTACATAGTCTACTGGATTATAATATTAATTCTGGATTTTCTGTTTCTCTTGCTAGAATGGGGGGCAAAGTCACCCTTCCCCAGACTTAGCTCATGGGAGTTCTCTAGAAGCAATAAAATGCAAGGATAGGGCCCTCCTGGGACCTCCAGAGGAGTCATTCTTGCCTATATCTTGACTCCAACTCCCAGTGCCCCATCTCAGACTTCAGACCCACAGCACTGGAAGATAATAACTTTGTGTCATTTAAATTACGGTTGTTGTGGTCATTTGTTTTGGGAGCAATAGAAAACTGATACACTTTTAAATGATTGATTTAAAAAGAAAACCCACGATTTTCTGGAGAGACAACAGTAAGTGGTCCCAGGCTGCCTGGCTTTCTTGAGTTTCCAGCCTGATATAATGGTTTCCTTTTATTCTCCTTTCTTCTGTGCCGTCAGGTTATAAAAATTCAATCCCTCATCCATTTCTGTGTTGTCACAGGCTGATAAACTGAATACTCAGGCTTTTGAAATATTGTCTAAAATAAGCAAGAACAGCCTTGAAGGTATCTGGGCTGTGGGGGTTGGTCGTTTCTGGGTTGGGTTTGCAGTTTCTATTTTGGTGCCAAGGTGACTTTGGGGGTTCCCTGTCTTCTCTTCTCCCTCCCAAATGCCAGTACCATCTTATTGGCCAGCGAGGTCAGACTGCACTGTTATGTTCTTGGAATTTTAATCAGCCTCTTGCTTATACATCTTCTTACATGTAGTAAATTTATACTGCTATTTATATTTTAAAATGATCAGCTTCCGTCCAGTTGCCTATCATAATAAAAGAAATAAAGTCTTCTGTTAGCTAAAGGGTTAACTGTGTAGCTTGGACTTTTTTTTCTCCTTGGAGACTTGAACCTGCAAGCGAGTTCTCTATTCCTTTCACAAAAAGAATCAAAGCGAGGTTCCCAGGTTTGAATGTGCATTCACTGTACATTCATAATAAATGTGAACCGAATGGCACATTCATGGTGGATTCTTGATGTAAGTGAATGGCTGAATGAAAGTTTTGGGGCACAGCTCACCTCCAAGAGGGCAATCCTGCTCACACTCGCACCGCACCAATGACTCTTAAACTTCCTTAAGAAACTAGCTTTTCTGTCTCTATGGCAGCTGCCCCCTTCTCCCTGCATCTTTGTCATCAGCTTGGTCTTTTTTTTTTTTTTCCCACACTGCCGTGGGATGAAAGATCCCGCCTTTGATTGAAATGGAATCTTCCACTATTGAACCAGCCTTTGTTGAATGAGTCATCAGGGCAGCCGCTCATTGGTGGAGGCCGCAGGAACCAGGGATTGCCAGGCGCTGGCTGCAGGGCCTGCTTCATTCACAGAAATGCTGGCTTGCTCGCCGGCCCTTTCATTCACACAAACAGCATTTCATTCACATTTTGCTGTTTTTGTCTGCTTCTAATGAAGACCATGGTTTGGGAATGATAGGACCTTTTTGTTTTAGAACTAGGGGGGCTTTGGTAGCCCTCACCACCATCTATGGGGTGTGTATTTGCTGTTGCTATGCAAGCCTGGGGAAGGGAAAAACACCGAGAGCCCTGCAGCGGCTCAGCTAGTTCTGCGGGCCTGGGAGTGGAGCTGCGGCCCCAGCAGCTGGCCTTGCCAGGTTGCCAGCAGTGGTGTGCGCTGCTGCCCTCTGTTCCATAAAGCTCTGCATGCGTCACATGTCTAGTCGTGGGTGTGAGAGGATTCGGGGACCTGATAACCTGCCTGAGGAAAATTTATTTGCTTGCAGAGAAGTAGCCTGGAAACTTAGACAGAGCGTCTCTCTGTCCGCTGTTCATAGCCACGCCTGATGAAGACCAACCTGGCGATGGGGCCAGTGGGTTTGAGTCCCTGCAGACTTCGGGGGCTGCCTGTACCCTGTCTCCTGAATGAGAGGAAGGAGGCCTGTGTGTTCACTTGCAGCCTGAGTCTGACTCCTAAAAAGAAGGCGTTTTTCCTGTGGATTTGATGTGTTACCAGAAAGGCTGCATTTTTTTTTTTTCCTTCCTTACTGCAGGGTTGCAAGCAGCCACTGAAGGGACATTGAGATGCATTTGTCATGTATCTGAGGCATTTTTCCAACACTTGAATACATTCAGTTGGAATAAAGCTTCAAGTCAGCCCCCTCTTTTTGGAATGGATTTCTGGAGCCTGTTGCCATTAATCAAAGAAGCCCTCTCCTTTTTTTGGAAGTAGGTATTCAACTGAACCCTGGCTGAGAAAGACTATGAATTAGCAGGGAGGACACCTATATGGGCTCTGTACATTAGTTCACAGGCAGATGTTTTGGTTTGTTTGTTTTTGGAGGAGCTGCATTGCCAGGAAGACACTTGTCATGGCCGCTCTGTTGATTTGAAAAGAAAAAGAAGAAAGCTTAGGAAATTGACATTTTTTATTCTCCTGGAAGTGAATATTTCCTTTTTTCATTTGGTGGGTGGGAGTGAGGAAAAGGGTTATTCAACAATTCATGCTGCTTTCCGAATCAGAATTCATGAGGATTCGCTGAAGAGCTTATTCTTAAAAAGCCTTCGTCACATTTTAATGCCTCACTGGTAGACACTGTTAAGGGCTCACACAGATGAGCTGAAGGGGAAGAGACAACCCTGAAATGGAATGATGGGTTTCAGAAAGTTCCTGTGACCATTCAGAGGACCTGGATTCACCTTTGGCACAAACGCTGCGTGGGGGCGGGGCGGCGGCAAACCAGAGGTTGGCAGGTAGAGAAAGGGAATTTGAGAATTGATTGGCTCTAGAGTGCTGTCAGTGGGTGTAGGTGGTTTTTTCTTTTTTTTTTTTTCCTTTTTTCTTTTTCTACAGGAAGTGATTTGCAGTGCTCACCGAGCCTTTGTTGAGAAGGGTCTCCTCTCAGAGTGAGTCATGCTTTTGCTGTGAGCAGCCCGGAGCAGCTGGGCGCTCGCTCATCAGATTGGAAACTATGACTTTTGCAAAGCCAGCTTGCAGCCCTCCGCAGCTTTCTCCCGGGCCGGGGCTGCGCGGCCGCGGCCGAGCGGGACATTAGCGGCCGGCGGGCCAGAGTCGCGGCCCCGTGTCCCTCCAGTAGGCTGTCCTGGGCCGCTGCGTCCCGCCCCGGGGCCCGAGGCTCGCCTGCTATGCGCGGCAGCCCGCGCGGGGGCCGGCACCAGCAGCGCCTGGGCGCATGTGGCGAGCCCACGGAGGGGCATGCTTCCACGAACCAAGTACAACCGCTTCAGGAATGACTCCGTGACATCGGTCGATGACCTTCTGCACAACCTGTCGGTGAGCGGAGGCGGCAAGGTCTCGGCGGCGCGCGCGGCCCCGGCGGCGGCCCCTTACCTGGTATCCGGCGAGGCGCTGCGCAGGGCGCCCGACGATGGCCCGGGCAGCCTGGGCCACCTGCTCCACAAGGTGTCCCACCTGAAACTCTCCAGCTCCGGGCTCCGCGGCCTGTCGTCGGCCGCCAGGGAGCGGGCAGGCGCGCGGCTCTCGGGCAGCTGCAGCGCGCCCAGCCTGGCCGCCCCGGACGGCAGCGCTGCCCCGCGACCCCGCGCCCCGGCCATGCGAGCCGCCAGGAAGGGCCGGCTGAGCGAAGAGCCGCCCTCGCGCGCCCCTCAACCCAGCGAGCAGGTGCTGGGCGCCGGAGTCACCTACGTCGTCAAGGTGGGTACGGATGCGGGCCTCAGGGTACGGGAAGCCGGGCAGGGAGCCTCTGTGAGGCCAGGAGGCGTGCGCCCGGAGCAGCCAGTCCTTCTGGCAGTGTGACAGGGCACTGCTCACCCCTTCCAGTCCCTCGTCCATTAGGAGAGTGTTTGCAACCGGTGACCTCACTCATTCCTGCTCTCCCCTGCCTCCACAATCTTGGCATGACTGTGCCACCTGGCTTTCCCATGTGTCCCGTGTCCCCTCTCTGCTTGGGCCCCTGGCCCTGGGAGCTGTGTTGTGTGTTGGGCCTACCTCGGATGCACTGAACGCACTTGGAAACCCTGAGCCCCTGTCAGGAGACCTGCAGGTGGTGTCACTACTCATGTGTCTGCCGGTGGGGCAGCAGGGTCCGGGGATCGCTCCCCACAGCTAGAACTTCCAGCTCCTCTGTGCAGGCCAAGTCCTGGCTTGGTAGTTTCCTACCCAGCAAGGTTTTATTTGGCGTCTACCTTTCATACCATACCGAAGGATATTGATTTAAAGCAGCAGCAGGAGAACTTGCAACTGCTTTTCCTGACTATTTTCCATTTAAGTAGGCTAAGGGGGATTGAGGGTTCAGTGCCTGGAGCCACAGGCTGAAAAGGAGATTTTTTTTCCCAACAATACACAGATTTCTAAAATCATGCCCAATGTGACCCCTAGAATTTCTCTCATATGCAAGTGTTTTGAGATGTTTAAAGAACACATACGCAATACCTTCAATTTGTGTTCCACAGGGCTCCCTACAGCTGGGCAGACATCCACCAGACCTGGGAGCAGGGGCAAAGGTGCAAATTTTCAGTCTGTCGACTCCAAGGGTGGGCTTTTTCTTTAAACAGAAATGAGAAACAAATCTATCCCCATTATGTGGTCAATAACATCCAGGACTCCTGTTCTCTACACAGAGGCGACAGACTTGGTTTAAAAATTCAACAGGCAAAAGGTTGTATCATGGTACTATTGGAGTCAAAAAATTAAAGAAAACAGTTAACTGAATTTATCCTTCCATGCAAAGTATTGACAAAGGACTATGACCATTGGTGTTAATTGGACCTCTTGTTTTGAGGCTGTTTTTTAAATTTAACCTTCATTGTATCTTCTGAAAGTGAATTACTCCATCTTACCAAAAGGGACATAGGTCAGGGTAAAAAGTGCGCATCTGATGAAGTGTTTTTTTTTGTGAAAGAAAATGGATATTCTCCTGCTATTCCTTCTTTAAATTATATAACCAGAAACCAAGAGCAAAAAAGAAACCCTGACAACTCCGGTGTGAAGTGGTGTCACTGGAGTATGTTGTTTGTGGTGTGTTAACATAATTGCCGTCTCCACGAAGGGGGGAAGCCAATTTTGAAAGAGAAATAGACATTGGCAAAGCTTTTTTACTTGTCCTGTTGAATGTAGAGAGGGTAGTCTTCTAATGGAGAGAGAATTCTCAAACTTATGACTTTAAATTTTCCTTAAAAGATAATCATTCATTTTGCTTGGGACTTTCTCTTATTTTTTTTGAAAAAAGAACATCTACTTCTCAAGGTTGAGTCTGTTCTGTGTGGCTGTTTTATTGATTAAAGGTCTGTGACACCCCAGAGTCAGGTCTGCCCAGAACCTTCTGAGCCTGGGGGTCACTTTGTCATAGCTCAGTCAAAGGGATGCAGTGATCCGGGGATCTAGAGCATGGCTGATTAGTGCTGGATGACACCACCTCCATCCTTGACTATAAAGAGTGGGATCATGTGAATTCCACCCCTGTTTATTCTGAACTGTGAATGGGGGCTCACTAACTAGGGCAAAGTTCATTGTCTTCCTGGAGAAGTTTGGAATCACACAGCAAAGGAGAGCAGACACTGATTACGATGTCTTATGCTCACGTTAGATTCTCATGACCCTCTATTGACACACTTTTCCCCAGCACCCATGTTGAATTTAACATCATGGACTTATTTTCTTGAAATCCATAAACCTAAAAAAGAAATTTTTTTTTGTTATTATTTGTTGATTTGTGAGTAGTTTCATTGCTATTCTTCCTTTTAAAGATTTTTGGTAGATAGAAGGAGGTAATCTTTATAATCTGACTGTATGTCAACTGTAAAATCTAAACCCATAGAGTGTGGGGAATAACTTATTATTAGCTTTGATCTAAATTTATTTCTAAATTTAGGAAAACCCCTAAATATTTTTTCAGCTTCCTAGAAAGTGCATATAGTCTACATTTGATTTCTTTCCTCACAGAAATACCTACTTACAGGCAATATTGTGGTATTGCATGTAAGATTTATATTCAAAAATATTTCAAACTAATATACTCACATGATATTTTGAAAATTGTGAAATACCGAAGTCTGGTGGGTTGGGGTCATCAAGGAAACATCAAACTATTTGCACTTCAGGTTGTAATATTAATTAACAACGTATGTAAAGTTCTGGATATTTCCCGAGCAACACTGGAATCAGAGTTCATCGCATGATGAATTACTCCTTCATGCCATCTCTTGACTCTGCTACTAATAACAGCACAAACTGATGCAAACAAGGAAGATTCCCATGTAGGCAGCCTCCAAGATGGTTTTTATGTTTGGAGGCCTCATTGGAAACACCCCTGAGACCCCCTCCCTCAGAATGCTGACATTTGGTTTTTGTTTTGGTGACAAAAATGGGAAAGAAGATGAATATATGCCCTTGATAGAAATAATCTGACAGCTAATCACAATGAATATTTTGATTATAATTCCACTTAAAACTTATTTTTAAATTAAAATTTATCAAAGAACATTACATCATAACAGTATAGGTTTAGGGTGTGCATAAACATCTGTAGCTGATACACTGAGTTCATCACCAATTCTGTCCTTCCATGTAATCGACCTCTTTTACTTAACTTCCCAATTCCCCCTTCCCTTCTGGTAATCACTAATTTAATCCTATAGACTAAAAATCTATTTTTGTTTGATTTGGTTCATTTGTTTCTCTGGTTTTTCTATACACCACACACGAGTGAACTCATACAGTGCCTGTCTTTCTCTGACTCAGCTCACTAAGCATAATTCCCTCTAGGTGCATCCATGTTGTTGCTAATGGCAGGATTTCATTTTTTGTGTGTATGAAGACCCCATCTTTATCCACTCAACTTTCGATAGATGTTCAGGTTGCTTTCAGCTTTTGCCTGTTACAAATAATGCTGCAATGAACATGGGGGTGCATATCTCTTTAAATCAGGTGTGGTTTTTTGAGTAAATACCCAGGAGTGGAATAACAGGATCATATGGAATTTCTATTTAAATTTGAACCTAAAAGATGGATAGAAACACAGACAAGCATTGATTATGCTGCTTCACATTCTGTTAGTGGATACTCCAAGCAGAATAGGACCCTAAGGGTCCATCAGTGCTGCTGGTGCTGGTTCTCGTGAGGCTCCAGGGCAATATTGGGGTGCCTAATCCAGGTCCACAGAAACTTTAAGAAGGAAAGATAGATGTTAATAAATGTGGAGGTCTTCTCTTAAGGATAGTCACTGACCAAGGCCGAAGAGCCCTTTAAAGACAAATGTGGTCTTCACCCAACCTGACAGAGGCAGTTCTGTGTGACGGCACCTGGGTTAGCTGTTAACCCCTGGGGCCCCAAAGAAAGACTTCTCTTTAGGGCATGTCACACCACAGACTCAGGAAAGCAGAAGCAGTGACCATAGCTATGACTCACCCGAGTGCCCACGACCCAATGAAAAGCTGTTGCTGCAGGTACTCTTAGCTCATATGGATACTTGGAAGGAAATACCAGTGCATTCACGTATTTAAACAAACCACGTAGGTGTCAATCAGTGGCATGCTGACTCTTTACTGACAGGCTTAGTTACCAGCTATTTACCAGAGATTCAAATAACCAGTCAACAAGTCAATTATTGCTCTGTGTGCTGGATTGTTTTACTTTTGGAAGAAAACCTTATTTTTCACAAGAGCTCTCTAAAAATTGTTCTGCTTCTCTCATTTGTGACTGATAATATTTAGGGTGACATATATTATTTAAAAATATTCAATTGCTCTTTATAGATGCTTTTAACAAACTGCTTTTACTCTAAAATGTATTCTTTTTTTATTGGGATATAATTGACATAGCAAGAAATTTATCTTCTCAAATGTCTACTTTAGTAGATTCAGTATATTACAAATTTGCGTAGCCATCACTGCTACCCAGAACTATTCCAGAAAATTTAAATGGCCTCCATGCTCTTGTCAGCAGTCACCCTCCTTTTTCCTCTCACCCACCTCCTTGAAACTATGAATCCATGCTCTGTCTCTATGGATTTGTCTATTCTGGACATTTCATATAAATAGAATCATACACTATGCAGGATTTTGTGTCTGGCTTCTTTCACTTAGCATAATGTTTTCTTTATTTTTGAATTTTTGCTCTTTACTTTGATTAATGAAAATATTTATTCTTAATTGGTATTTTTCCACTTGCCTCAGTGTCTGTAAAATACCTGAAAGCATCTTTTTCTTATGCTATATTCCTTTGTTAACTGTGATTCAAGGTCACGTTAGATAGTCATCAACAAAGTTATTTCAAGTATGTATTTTTTGTTATGCTGGGATTGACCAAATTTTGTTTTAATTCTAGATTAAAATGTTCTTTTATGTAAACTATAACTATAAAAGCTGATTTTTTTCTTGAGATTGTTGAAAAATCTCTTATGATTGGCTTATATGTAAATATTGTCTAAATGGTTTAATAGCAATATGAAATGCTTTTGAGATTAATGTTAGACTATTTGATTGGCAAATTATGTCATCTCTCTTTTACGTGACATAAGTATAGCAGACGGGTTAAATGTCTGTTCACACACATCACACTCAGCACACACTTGCAGACCACATGAATCACACACAAACTCACCCCACATCACACTTAACACACTATGTATACCACATTCCACAAATATACAAATCCACCATGCATGCACCATACACACAGAGAGACCACTTAGACAGGGGCAGTTTTCTTTCTTGTTAGGGCATAGTCACTGTCACATTTCCAGATCTATCTGATTATCTCATTCATTTCTTCTATAGTCACGTTTACGAGAAAGTAATTCTGGAAGTTAAGCTGGTGATAAATTTAGTCCTATAAAGAATAGACTTCTTGCTGTTCTATGTCTGTGCTTTACTTTGGAATATATGTTGTATTTTGAGGACTATATAATATATACCATTTAAGCAAAGTCTTTGTAATGGAAAACAGGTTAGCAAACATGCAAACCTCGTGGAAGAAGCTGACTTTTCAGATAGGGTTCTGAAGGTCCTGAAGGGTGTCTTGTTTGTACCCCTTCACTGGGCCATGGGAGGCTGGGTACGTGCGGATCTAGAGGCTGTCTTGCCTTTCTGGACTTTTCTGAGCTTGCCTATTTGTAGAGAACTGGCTGTGCTCGTCTGGGCTCTTGTGGTGTCTTGACTGGTACTCGTCCTTGCTCTCATACCTCATACAATTGGTGAGAGGAGCCTATGGGATGCATTGTGGAGTCAGGGGCATGCTTCCCCAGGGCATGTGACTGCTGGGTAGCCCAGCCAGCTCCAGACCCCAGGTAGAGTCAAACTCTACAGTGCCATAGTTCCACAAAGTTCGATGGGGTTCAGGGGGAAGTGTGATGAGGAGCCAGCATTTTAATTGAAAATAGATAAGGACAAATTAAGTTAAATGGAATCATTTAATTCAGAAGTAAGATGACTCAGATGCAATGGAAAGAAAGGACCAGTTGCACATATTTCCCAGGTAAAGAAGAAGAAACTTTTGTTTTGAATTTCAGCATAGAAGTCCTACAATATGTAGTGGAAAAAGGAATATCTTTATGGTATAGGCACTGAACACAGGTACAACCTCCTGAGTGGATCAGTGTTCACGGGGTGTGTGTGCATGCGTGTGTCTCTGTGTGTATGTAACTTCACTACAGAATAGAGATGCCTATCCTTCTTGCAAGTTCATAATTACTGATTTTGGGTTGAAGTAAAAAAGCCACCAAACTGTCCTGTCTTCATATAATTTTGCCTCTCTAGTCCCCCCAGTGACAGTGGTCACTGATGTGCGTTTTAGTCAAGTGCTTCCCCAGCACTAGGGCTGGTGATGTTTACCTGAGGGATCACTTCAGAATTCCAGCATGGTTTTGAGCATACATAAACAGATGGCAGTAAACTGGGTGGTGGGAAGGTGCCAAGAGTCTGTGTGAACCAGGGGACACCAGTAAGATACAGGGCCCGGGCCGAGTTTCCGGGGCCATGGTGCTGCGCTCTTCCTCTTGGTGGGATCTCAGTGAGGAAGTGCCCCGTGCACCCGCAATGTGCCCAGAAGGAGCAGGCCCATCTTAGTTCTTGGTGAGCTGACATTTTCCAGTATCTTCTGCCTGGATCAGCCTCTGTTCTCACTCAGGTAGATGGCAGCAGCTTGATGCTTTCATGGTGTCTGTGGCCATCAGATTTTGGGCTCAGACTTGTCTTGCTGCTTCACAGCTGGTCTGCCAAGTTCCTCCACTTTCTAGTGGAGATTTGATTTCCAGCCATGATTTTGGGCTCCCGTTGGGAGCCGTAAGGACACCTGGAAGCCAGAGGGATTGTTGATGGTGGAGCTAGATTATTTGGTCATGAATGTCCCTGAAGCCCCTTCACAGTCAAGGCTTTCTGAGAAAACACATGTAAAGAGCTTGTCGTGATGGCACTTAATTCAGATGTTAACCCCTCTTCGTGTGTCATCTGAAATGTTTGTTTTCCTCAGGCAAAAACCCCTCAAGGGAGCCTTTCCTCACTTACTGAATGAGTAGAAAAGCAGCAAAGATTTCATTCCAAATTTCAAAAAGTTGAACTTGTACGAACCCCTCAAACTTGGGGGGACTTGGCCTTCACCTTGTCTCATACTGGCGATGTTCTCTGCTGAGGTCTGTCTGACAAACTTCATTTCACTAAATTCCATTAAATAAAGTTGTTTGGCAGTCTATAGGGACCTATGGAAAATGTGTTTTTGCTTTGCAAATATTAACAGTTTCTAATGCCATCTGCCCCCAAAGAAAACTTCTGTTTTATGAAGATTTGAAAACTACAACATGGTTCTGACTTTGTTGACAAAGAACAAACCCCTAACCTGTTCTTCAGTAGAAACAGCATATTATGGGATAGCGAAGCATGAGTCTTGAGTGTGTGGAAATGCCAGCACTGTCTATAGCAGGTCATCCCTCCTGGAGAAGGCCGCCGTCTCTGCACAGTTTCTGTCCTTCTGGGCTGTGGGGCTGTACCATGCTGGATCCTGACGATCCCTTACCTACCTGAACTTGGCTGGTCCCCTCTGACTTCCTTTCTCTCTGGTCCTCACTTTGGACATGCTGAGCTTGTCAAGCAGAGGTGTGTTCAAGCAGGATCACCAAGCCTGCTCCCCAGGAGATGAGGCTTGTCCTCAGATGTCCTAGCTGTCCTGAATGCAAGGGAGCAGGTAGGTGAATAGGCTTTTGTCCCTCCACACAGAATTCTTTCTGTAAGGTGGGACCCCTGAGAAGCAGAGGCAGGAGAAATGTCATCTTTGGGAGATGGGCCCACGGCACTCAGAAAATTTTTCCCAACCCTGACCATCTTACCCACCGCCTACCTGCTCCTGCTCACCTTCCTGTGTGTCCTGTGATGTCACCCACCTAGCTTTTTTGTAAACATTTCTTTATAAAAGGTAAACATTTGGTATGAAGATTTTCAAATATACATCAAAAGCCATAGCAATATAAGAAAAAGAGAGAATGGTCTAATGAGCACTCAGGAGCCCAGCACCAGCAGCCAGCTCTGACAGGCATATATACCCATAACCACTTGCACATTCTCCCTCCTCTGTATCCTGAAATTCTGAAGAGCTGGGTGGTGCCTCCATCTTCAGACAGAACTCAAGGTGTTTGATGAATAGGTTGTAATAGCAGTCCCAAATATGACAGAGCACATTCAGCATCCAATGTACTCACAGGTTCCTGCATTTGATTCCATGGACCCTAGCAGCACTATGAGCTGATAGGGGCAGCTTCTGTGATCTCTCTTTTGAGATGACGACACTGGGCTTGGGTAGATACTCTACAGGCAGCCCTCAAGTGATGGTGTGGATGTCACACCTCCCACCCTTCCCTGCTCGGGCTCTCTGGGCCACCTACTTTCCAGTTCAGTGGGGCCTCCTATAGCAACCAGATGACCTGTTCAGAAATGGGTGTTCTCTCAAAATGTTCTGACAGTATTATATTAATCCAAGTTCTCCAGAGAAACAACCAATAAGATATACAGATGTATAGAACGAAATTCGTAGGAAGTCATTCACATGATTATAGACTTTAGAGAAATCATGGGTTTTTATACAGAGAGTTGGCAGAATGGTGTCCCAGGAGAGATGACATTTCATTTTGAGTCTGAAGGCAGGAAAACCTATGTCCCAGTTTGATATCTGTCAGGCAGAAAGAGTTCCCTCTTATTTGGAGGAGGGCCAGCATTGTGTTCTTTTCAGGCCTTCAGTTGGTCGAGGGTAATCTGCCTTAGTTCATTGATCCAAATCCACTCTCACCCCAAACACTTGCACAGAGACACCTAGCATCATGTTTGACCAAGTATCTGGGCATACCCAGTTAAACTGACACATAAAATGAACATCACAAGTATATATACACAAATTTTTGACATCTTATCTAGCTTTGGTCACTGACTGACCCAAAACACTTAAAGAAATTCAGATTCCGTGGAAGCATGGAGATGATGGATGAGAAAAGACAAAATAACTGACCTGGAAGACTCCAACTTCCTTACTATTCCTGTGGGATTGGATGGAGACACATTTAAAAAATTCACCAACATTTGTGTTGTCTTACTGTAAGTGAGCATTGAACTAAGGGCCTGGGATGAGACAAGTGAACTCTGACCTTACTCACAAGGAGAGGGTGGGCAGGTCTTTATGGGTTTGCACCTGAAATTTGCACATTGCTGAGTGCTTCCAGGAAGGTGGGTGTCACGCCGTATCATCACTCATGGTTCACAAGTTGGAATTTCTTCATCTTCTATCTCTATAGTTAGAATCTCAATCAGGAACAGTGGTCCTGGGAGGGGAAAGAGGTTTCTAGATGAAGGTGTGTGATCATTAATATGGAAAAAACATGTATTTTTTTCTATTTTGCAAATAATAATAGCAGCGATAATGTGTAATGCAGTATTCTCAATTTAAGATTACTGTCATGGATTTAACAATGATTTTGATGCAAGCTTCTGTTTATTGACCTTGACTAAATGAAAGAACAAAGATCTAATAGGTATTACCAGAAAATGGAGGTAGCTAGGAGGGTCCATTCAGAAGATGGGCTTTGCCTGGAGGATGCATAGCTAAGTGGGTAACTAGTGTGGAACTGAGCCAGAAGGGCCCCCTTGGGAGGTCACGTTCTGAGGCGCTTCAGTCCTCTGAACTCCTAGTCATGACTGTTTGAGGCTGGGGCACATCAGTGAACTTCAACTCTCACATGGGACAGTGAAACTTGGGAGTCCTTGCCTATCTCTGCCCGCCTCACCTCTCAGGAGACTACCAGGCCTCGTCGGGCTCTGGGTTGGAGACATTCCTTTTTTAAGGATTGTCATTTGTGAGGTGAGCTGGTGGTTGCTGTACTGTCTAAAGAACTGAGCTGTGATCTTTTCCATTGGAAAGTAGTCCTGTTTGCAGACTAACTTACTAAGTCACGTGGGAGAAGAAACTAGGATTCATCAGTGATGGCCCGGAAAGAGGATTCTGATTAGTTTTCAGCACAGAAACCTGTCTGTTGCTGCACTCTCCTTGCTGATTACCAAGTTGGCTGAGACCCTTGGGCAGGGCTGTGCTTCTGTCTAGTTCACATCTGTCTCTTTGGACAAATAAGTCATGATTTGCTATGCTTACCAATTTTATGGTTTAACAGTACTGCCCTGGGCTGATGGGGGCAGAAGGCTGTGCTGTGATACACCTTTGAGGGCTCTTAACTCGTGTAGATGATAGCAAATTGTCACGTGGTGAGTAGGGAGTGTTGAGTTTGGGGTATTGATTAGCTTTTAAAAGCGTAACTTTTATATTTATTTCTGTAGACATCCTCTTTAGGCTACTTCTACCCTAAATAAGCTTCCCTTCCTCAGATCCATTCTTCCCTCTTGTATTCTTTCTTCATTTCCTCTCTTCTTATTCACATCAACGTGAAATGGTTTGCTCCTCTAATTCAGGGAGAGTCCCTGGAAGCCGTCCCTCAGAGTCCCCTAATTATAAAATCTAAATCTCCTTTTACCTCTTTGTCCTCTTGTTCTCCCTTTCACTATACCTCTGAGACTCCCAGCATATTCCCTGCAAGGCTTTCTTTGGAGCTTCTATGCAGCCCTCTTCTCATTAGTTTCTGGATTGTTGGCCAACAATCTTAACCCTCTTTATTCACCTGTCATGAATTTGCTGCTCCATCAAGATGCTAATCTTCTTTCATTCAATTGGCATTGAGTTCCCAGTCCAGGGTAACCTGTGCTAGGAGTTGGAGGCAAAGAGGTAAATCAAACACACATGCTTCCAGCTTTTTGGTCCCAAAAAGGGCACAGGTGGGAGGAAAATTGGGGATACATTGGTCTTGGTGCTGTGAAGATCAAGGATGGTGTGTCCCAGATGAGCATATCAGAATGGAGCTCTAAATGATGAGTAAAAATCATCCAGGAAGATGGTGGGCTAGGTTTGCAGGGTATTAGTGTGTGTGTGTGTGTGTGTGTGTGTGTGTGTGTGTGTGTGTGATATTCTAGGGGGAGAGAAAGCAATAACAGACCTAGTGTGGCTATAGAATATAGAGCCGAAGTGAGGGTGACAGAGGGACTTGGGTTAGGGCCAGGGGCTGAGAGGGGCAGACGACAGCAGAGGCAAGCTCCTGGAGATTGAATGATTATTCTCTGTGTGGAGAACAGAATGGAGAGTCAGGAATGAAAAGAGAAGCAATTAGAAAATAACGCGGAGGGATGACAGTGACTGGGACCAGCGTCATGGACTAGAGGCCAGCAGTGCACACGGAGCCCAGCTCTGCCTCGCTGGCTGGCCTGCAGCATGCTCACCCTGTTTCATACACCTCTTATGTGAAGTGCGTCTCTAACTAGATCCTCAACTTTTCCCACCTGTGGTCTGTTCCTTCGTTAACGGTGTTGTCAGTTCCCCGCTTCCCCAAATTCCAGATCTCAGAGCCATACTTGATTATTTTCTTGTCCTAAACCCATTACATCTGTTCAGTCACTAACCTATCATTTCTGTTCAACAAGCTTTTAAATCTGTCTCTTTTCCTAGTTCATGCCTCTCCATTTCTTGACTTGATTATTGCAATAAGCTAACTTACCTTTCCAGATGATTTCTTTGGGAAAGACTGTTCTCTTTAAATTTGATAAAAATAGATGACATAGTCTCACTGAAATGTTTCAAACAATACACAAATATATACAGTTTCCCCTCAACTCCCTTCCCAATACTTCTAATTTTCTTCCTCTCAGGGATAATCACCATCAACTGTTTGCTATGAATATTCTAGACACATACTTACACAACTTTTTCTTTTTCTTTTTTTCTTTCATTGTTTCTTTTCTATTACACTAAGCAAAGCATTCTACAATATTGTTTTATGACTTGATTTTTTCATTTGTAACCTTGTAATATTAGTACCTTAAATTCTGCTTCATTCTTCTTTGCATTTGTTAATATTAAAATGTATAGATGTACTAAAATTTATTCAAATTGGTTCCTTTGTTAAGAAAATAGATAATTTTCAATAAAATAGCATTCATTCTTCTACATGTATCTTTCTACTTGGGAAAATATTTTTTCCTGTATGTACACTAATTTTTAGCTGCTATCCATCATTCTTTTCTAATTGCATTTCCTGGAACCTAGAAAACAAAGATCAGTTCTCTTGGGGAAGCTTTCTTTCTTACTCCTGGCTACCAAGTAAGTTCTCTGTATTTTAATCTTAAAGAAGGCTTTTACTACTATAACACTATTGCAAGTTAGGAAATTTTCTCATTACCCTAGCTAATCAAATTAAAAGAAAATCTGAAATGGTGGTTAAATTTTTTCAAGGTTTTTTTCAGCATCTAGTGAGATAAATATATATATATTTTATCTTTTTTGCTAATGTGGCAAATCATTTAGCTTTGTAAACTACATGTTTTGTCATCCTAATTAAAAGGTCTCTGCTGCTTGCCTTTGCTTACAGAATTTAATCCAAACTCATTATTCATATACCAACTTTCATAGTTGGGCTTCAGTTTAGCTCTTGAGACTTTTCTTTTGCTCCCACCCCCAACTTCCATTTTCATTTTCTAGAGGGGGTGGGGTGGTTCACAGGTGTGTAACATGAAATATGTGTAAGGCAGCGAACTGTGGGAAAGGTTGGGTCAGTCAGCTCCTCCCAAGACTTCCCTGATGGGAGTCTGTAATACAAACTTAATAAGTGAAGATGAAGGAGTAGAGGAGACTTCAGGACACAGGGAAGAGTGACAGAGCTCAGAAAGGTACCCTATGGACCTACTTACATATGTTGGTGATTAAAAGTATAATTCCAGTGAGGCACATTTTGAACTCTGTTCTATTTAAAATTCCTTGGTGATTGTTATTTCCATGACTTGGCATGCATGACACAGCCCCCATCCCCCAAAGTCCTTACGGGCTGTTTTGTACACGGGAAGCATTACTAATAGCCCCATGAATTCTCCACCCCCTCCCCCCCCCGCCCCCCGGCTTTTCTCTTTAAGGCTGATTACAGGAGGATTTCAGGAAGAAAATCAACTTTAATGAGGGCCATGTGTGAGTATTGCTAAGTTAAATTATGATACAGTTAAATTTCACCAGGACGTTTCCCAAGAAAGCTGACCTCTCCCATGTGCCCTCACTTCTAATTAAAGCATCCAGATTTATGAAAACAAAACCAAAAACACACAGGGGAAATAAATGTGTCAACATGTCTTTTTTGAGGACTCAATTTTGTGCTTTGTTCTGTGGGAGGTATTAAAGATCGTGAAATATATATAGGGCAATTTTCCAAACTTGAGCAGGGAAAGCTGCTCCATTTTAAAAAGGAGAAATAAATTCATGTTTCATAAGGTGGTAATGTCATGGTAAGAGAGCAGTGGTATGCTAGAGTTAGCAGAAGTGGCCACACAGAGGGTGTGGGGCTTTTTCTGGGTAGTAGAAGTGTATTGACCTGGGTAGGAGGAAGGTGTGCCAGGCAGCAGAATCAGAGTGGGAAATGTTTTAGGGGTAGCAGTGGGCACCTAGGAGATGTGACATCCCACCAAAGACTGACCACATTCAGAGCGAAGTTGAAGAGTTAGCTGTCACTTGTCATTTACATGGCCTATGGCTCGTTAGTGTCAGGATGCACCCAGTCTGACCTCTTGCAGTGGGTCAGACTCTTTGGAAAGCCTGTCTGCTTGTATCCCTTCAGTGGCCAGGAGCTCCCTACATAACTGAGGAACTGGTGCATTGCTTATGACCTCCCTTTCCCTGGCTGACCTTGCCTTGCAGAGTCCTGCAGAACTCTCCTTCCTGAGCAGATGACAGTCCTTGGGGGGAGCTGGCAGTATGTTTTTCTTAGTCTTCTCTCCAAACATTTCTTCTCACTTCATCAACAGTCTTGGTCTCACTATATCCTGGATTCTCTTATCTATTTATGTCCCAGTTTGTAAATTACTTTGAAGACACTGTTTATATAAAGAAGTTGGTAGAATTGCAGTTCTGGCTGGGGTTGGTGTATATTCTATTTTTAGAGTTTTGTCCTGTCCTAAGAATAATTTAGGCCGTCATAGCTCATAATTCTATACAACTGAGAGATAACTTCATCTTTTCTGAGATAGTCACATTTTTTCCTAAGAAAGGATCATAGGGCTTCTTTTATGGCTTGTTTGTTGTGATCTACAAGCAGAGTCATTGATGACCAAAGTCACTCTTCCTTTAACCAAGTTTCAATATAGACTTACCTCTGTCATCACCCTGCCAACCCCCTTGCCTACTATAGATCACTCAACTCTTTGTGGATATCCAAACATTGGCTTCTATAATCAAAAAGCAGAATTGCAGTTGAGAAGGCAGAGAAATTATCTCTGGGAATTATGCCATCATAAACAAAGCAGATTTCCCACAATGCACTAGTAGAGTAAGCTCTGAATATTCACACCAGGAAATAAGGCACAGACATTAAAACAGTGCATTAGAGTCCTATTGCGGTTAACTGGAAAAGATTCTCATAGGACAGTGTTGAGTGAGAAGAGCATGATGCAACAACTTGTGTGTAACATAAGCAGGGCTCCTTACTTTCCAACATGAGCTTCTGGAGCGTTCCGACAAACAATTCTTGGATACCACTAGAGTGTCCAAGAATTCGACTCAATACTGATACTGTCTATCCAATGATAGTTTTAGACTCCATGGGTAAAGGACTCAATCTCTCCAGACTGGCCCCCACTTCAGACACCAGCTTCAAGCCCAGGCCACTATAGAGTGGAGGTTCCCATGAGTCCCTCATCATATTTCAGGTTCCACTAGTGAGCCATGCTTCTGACCAACTGCCTACAAAACTGAGGTTCGTAGGACCCTTTACTCAGGTTTGATTAATTTGCTAGGATGCACAGAGAACCCAGAAAGTCCATTTACTCATTAGATTGCTGATTTATTACAGAGGATATAACTTAGGAATAACCAGATGTAAGAGATGCACAGGGAAAGGTATGAGTAAATACATAGAACTTCCATGTCCTGTCCAGGTGCGTGACTCTCCCCCAGTTTCCATATGTTTTCTAACAGGGAACTCTCTGCAGTCCCCTGCCCCCACCCTTCTATAGAGGATTCATTACATAGGTATGACTGATGAAACTATTGGTCATTGAGTTCCACCTCTAACCCTATCCCCCATCCCTAGAAACCAGAGAGGAGGACTTTTAATTTCACCCTCCATCCAGGTTAGTTTCTCTGGTAACCAGCCTCTGCCTGCAGGTATTTTTCAAACATTACCCTTAAGACCCATTAAGAAAAATACACACCCATTTCAACTTTCATGGCTCTGAAACTTTCTCAGGAACTGAGGACATGAGACCAAATATTATGACAAAATATGTTCCCATTGCCTTAATGGCTGAGGAAACTAAGCATTTGGGGGAGCTTTGAGCTAAGAACAAGGATTGAAGACCAAAAATATATATGAGATGTATACTTGGTCATATGAATGATCAAAATATATTTTTCTTATAAATCACGATATTGTAAATATGAACTATGTTGTAATGGAAATAATCCACAGTTATAACTGGAGACTTCAGCTGCCCATGCTGAGCAACTGAGAGGATACTAGGCAGAAAAGCAGCACAGACAGGCAAAAATGAACAGCATGATCAACCGACAGGATCCAAAAGACATACAGGGAATGCTGAATGAAACCACAGCAGAAGAAATCTTCTTATCAAGTTCCCATAGCACATTCACCAAAATACAATAGACTGTGGGCCATAAAGCAAATTTGACCACATTTAAAGGAACTAAAATCATATAGGATGTGTTCTTTGATCATAATGGGGTCACATTAGAAAGCAAGAAGGAAAGACAACAGAAAAAATCTCCAAATACTGGGAATTAAACTGCATGCCTGTTAATAACCCCATGGGACAAGGAGAGGTTTCAAAGGACATTTTAAAATACATAAAATTGAAGGAAAATGAAACCACAATGTACAAAATATGTGTGACACAACTAGAACAGTGCCAAGGGGAAACTTCATAGCACCAAATGCTTAAATTAGAAAAGAGAAAAGTTCTCCAATCAGTCATCTAAGTGTCTATCTCAAGACACTAAAAATGAACAAAATCAACCCTAAGCAAGCAGCAGGAAGGAGACAGTGAAAATAAAAGGCAGAACTCAGTGAAATGAAAAGCCAAAAAACAATGGAAAAAATCAGGGAAACAAAAATCTGATTCTTTGAAAAAAAATCAGTGTGATGGATAAACCCAGCAGGACTACAAAAATGAAATGAGAAAGGACTAAAATCACTGATAATAGCAGCACTGGAATGGGTTGCCTTAACAGATCCTGCAACTACAGGTCCCATGACAAAGTTTTGTGACCTTCGCGGTGTTCTCAGTTTGGAGGGCAGACCATGAATGATGACTTCTCCCTAAGAGCAGAAAGAGTGAGGGAGGCTTTGTGCTGTGGAGTAGAATGCAAACACAAAGATGGTACAATTCATTCAAATGGAGTCAGGTAGTTAGACTGGGGTTCAAGGCTCAATGAGCCCATGGCAAAGACGTGCACTAGTAGGAAGCTTGCTAGTAGCGCTCTACTTGCAAAGGATCTGATGGCACAGGACGGAACTAAGCAAACCATATCAGGAGCCAGCTTATCCAAGCATCTTTTTGGGGGGACGGGGGATGTGAATAAAGAAAACAAATGTTCAAGGGGAGAGAATGTATTATCTAAAGTCAATCAGCTGTTTTGTGTCAGAGTCAGGACTAGAGTGATCAAAGGAAATGTTACTACACAAAGGTCCACTGCCAGATGCCCATAAAACCAACACTATGGCACCAGGTTTGGAAGAAAAGAAAGGTTCTATTGCAAGGTCAAACAGCAAGGAGACAGAAGGTAAAGCTGTCTAATTTGTCTCTCTAATTTGGAGTCAGGGGAGCTTTTAAAGGATGTTTGGATTAGGGACTAGGGAGAAGGACATTTGGTGATCGGCTGGCTCTGGTGAAGCAAGGTCCGAACTTGTTATAGGGTCAGGCTGCATCAATCTAGGGTTTTTGCCATTTTTTAAAAAAGAAGACTCTACTGGCTGTCATCCTTGGGGTCATTGGAGGAGCAAGGTTCATCAACACTTGGATCTGGAAAAAACGCTGGTAAATGTCCCCTTAATTCCCTTTGGAACCAAAGTTGGTGGCTATCATGTGAAAAGCAAGCTTGAAAGGGAAGTTAAATAAACCTTCCTGGCTTACCAGACAAAAGTCCACAGCCGGAAAAGTTTACTTACCAGGAATAAATAGTATAGAGTCACAGAATTGAAACACTAGAATAAAATGGCTGGTTAACTTTGCCTTTTTCAAACATTAGCCAGAAGATGGCTCGAGCTGCAACACCAACATATATTTTTGGAATATTTCTTCCCTCTTTTCCTTTGACTTTGAATAGCAGATGTGGCCTATTGCTTTGGTGTGATTGTCAGATGAAATGAAGCACAGTGGCTTACTTTGAACTAAACCCCAGTCATACTTCCTCTCTCTGACTCAGCTTCCTTGTCATAAATGAGATGGATGACACACGCCACCAGCTAACATTTACAAAGGCATCCCAGCTCTTTTGATAAAAGCCTATATGGTATTTGTATTAATATAATTTTCTTCGAGAGATGAAAGATTAAAAGTGAAATGTTACGTTACCCAAGGTAACTTAGACATAAGGCTCAGCTGTAACCAAATGACTCCTTTCTTCCCTGAATTAGCAGTATCGGCAATGAAAAAAAAAAAACAACTAACAAAGGAAGCCACAAACTGAAAGTGGGTTGTCACCTCTTCCAACACAACCCACTATTCCCACAAGACAGTCCTCTGAGTACCCCTGTTGACATGTCCTTTGTGCCAGCCATGCCAGGAAAACCTTCCAGCTCAGAAAGTCAGGTTTTCCTTAAAACAAGAGGTATGTACCCTGGATTCTCTGGACACATAGACAACTGTACCTAACTCTTAAATTTTTACTCCCTGGAGGTGGTGCCTACCATGTGGAGGTGCACCTGAGGCTCCAGTCCCTTGTCTAAAATGGGGGAGACTACATCTTTGGCTGTAGAAATGATATATTCCCCCCAAACTGACTAGGTAATTTGAGTCTGAGAACAAGCACATATGAGATCTCACAGTATTTTCTTAGGGTAAATTACACATAGAGGTACTTGATATTGGAGCTGAGCTTGTGGACAGGACTTTGGTTAAGGCAAGATCCACATACCCTCAAAACTGAAAGTCTTCTTATGCCCTCTCTACTATGTGTTTATCTTATCCTTTAACTCAAGTGAAAGATGAATGTAAGACTTCTGGCATCAGTGTCCTGGAGATAAACCACAGGGTCTTTGTCCTTCTAAAGATTAAGCAGAAATAATTAGTCTTGGGAGTATGGGAAAAAATATGTCATAAGTTCCAGGGGCTAGTTTTGGATTGAATACATGAAAGAGAGCAGTCAGTGGTCGTGGGTCTAAGATGGTGATATTCAGAATGGACTCGAGTCATTCTATCTCATACTCTGTAGCACTGTCGTTATAGGGTCATCAGGAGGAATGAAGTGAATGAACATTTGTTAGACAATTGTCACAGGGCCTGGCAGGTGGCAGATGCGTACTGAATGTTCCCTGCTTCAGTCATCCACAGCCTTTTTATTAAATCCAGGACTCACCTCTCCAAACTTCCATGAGTTAGGGCCGACCTCTGCCTTCTGTCAAGGAGGTTGATTAGCATTTGACTTACTCAACAGACAGTACTGTTGTATCACAAGATTGTGATTCCAACCCCATGTCAGCTCACCTCCCTAACACAGGTGAAGCTGTTCCTGGAGACATGACAGCCTGGAGTAGACATAGGTCGAGACTCCATGGGATAAAAGCTAGAAATGACTGAGTGTTCTTTCCTGGTTCAAATTTTGGGTTCTCAGGTTCGTCGCTTCTACAAACTGTCATTAGGACTGCAGCAGGAACAGCACAGACCTGTCATGGATGGTAAATGACAAGGGAATAATCAGACTTTGAAACCTGGGAGGAAATAGCATGGATGTTGGAAGTCATTAGGATAGATGGTGTCTATGTGGCTGCAGCTTCTGGAGTCAAAGTTGATGGTGTTGATAAAGAACAACTCATTTTAGAAGCATGCTGTTATTTAAGCTGTAGAGGTGGGCAGTGTTGGCTTAAAAATTATGTGTGATGCTATTAAATATAGGCATTTATGGTCATCTTATTAAGATGTTTGATCCATGATGGATGTGAGCATTTCTAAAGGATTTTTTTTAATCACGGAGCAGAATTTTTCTTGAATTTAAAGTTACCACATATTCTCTAAATTCATGGCAGTTGAACTCTATTTGATAGAGTGGGTAGTAGCACCATGTGCTCAAGCCAACTGATTACCATTGGGGAGAAGATGTCTGAGGGGATCTGGATGAAAGAGGTGAAGTTCACAGTCCATGGGCCTTGGGACTTACATGGTTGTCAAGTGATAATTCACTAATCAGAGATAAAACTCAGGCAGGAGTTTGTTTATAGTATATTTTAGACCCCACATCTTTAACCCTAATTTCCTGGAGAACAATTCATCGCCTGTTGCTATCTCCAACATATAATCTGATACCATTCAAATCACTAGGGGTTGACTTTACAGGCAACAAAATCTGAGGAAGACTGTTATCACAAACCCATAAGTCTGTGCACAACAATGAATATGACTGACCACTTGTTGTTAATAATGTTTAGCCTTAGTTTATGAAAGCAACACATGATAACTGCAGAAAAAGTGAAAAATAGAAAAACATAAAGAAAACATTAAAATGACCTGTAATTATAATCTTCTATTAAATTCTGTTAACACTTCTATGATTTTTTTCAACTCTTATTTTTATGCAAATTTGAGGTAAGCCTCAATAATTCTCCAAATCATTATTATAGGAAGATGTGACTTTTCTAATATTGCATAATATTCTAAAATTTTAATGTATTAAAATTTACTTAAACTTTTAAATTTTTGAATATTTATTCAAATAATAATATTCAACTATTTTAATTATTTGTCACTATAAATAACTGAGCATTCATTCATTCATTTAATCGGTAAAATGTACTGAGTGTATATTATGTGTCAGGCCCAATACAGGTGCTGAGTATACAACTGGGGAGAAAAATCAAATATGATCTCTATCCTGGAGCTTACATTCTGGTGAAGAGGTCAGAAACCAGCTGAATAGTCAAACTAATCAAAGACTTAATTAAATAATTAATCAATTTTTTTGAAGTTTGAAATTCTTATTGAAGGAACATTGCATCATAACATTACATAGACTTAAGGTGTGCATTATTGCAAATCAACATCTGTATATAATCCATTAAGTTTACCACCAACAGTCCAATTCTATCCTTCATTATAAAATTGATCACTTTACCCAATTTGCTCGCCCTCCTCCCTTTTCCCTTCTGGTAACCACAAATTTTATTTTATAGACTAAGAGTCTATTTTCTATATTTGGTTGATTTGTTGTTCATTCATTGTTACTACATGAGTGAAATCATGTGGTGTTTCTTCTTCTGAAGTATCTCACTAAGCATGATTCTCTCTACATCCGTTCATGTTGTTGCAAATGGCAGAATTTCATCTTTTTTTAATAGCAATATTTGTTATCTTTTGTTCACAAGCTGTATTCATTTTAAGATATTGAAATTGCACCTCAGTCTATATTTCACACCACACCCTCCACCAGAGTTCCAGTACCCTTTACCACTACCTTTTCCCTCTTTCCTTCTATCCTCCCTCCCACCTCCCTGATTCAAGATGTTGCCATGCTCAAAATAGTCAAAATAATCTTGATAAAAAAGAAAAAAGTTAGAGGACTCACACTTTCTGATTTCAAGGCAGTATGATACTGGTCTAGGTAAAGATATAGATCAATGGAATAGAGTTGAGTGTCCAGAAATAAACTCATGCGTTCATGATCAGTTGATTTTGGGCAAGTGTCATGATCCTCCATTGGTGAATTATCTCTTCAATAGATGGTTTTGGGACAACTGAATTGTTACTTACAAAAGAAAGAAGTTGGATCTCTTCTCATATCATATATGAAAATTAACTCAAAATGGTTATAAGGCCTAAATATAAGAACTGAAGCCACAAAACTCTAAAAAACATAAAAGAGTAAATCTTATAACCTTGGATTAAGCAATTATTTTATAGATATGATCCCCAAAGCACAAGCAACAAAAGATAAATTGAACTTCACCAAGATGAAAAGCTTTTGTGCTTCAAAGGACACTGTGAAGAAAGTGAAAACACAAGCACAGGATGGGAGAAATATTTTCAAATCATTTGTCTGATAAAGTACTGATATCCAAAATATATAGAGAATGATGACAACTCAACAATAAAGTAAAATAACTCAATTAAAACATGAGCAAAAGATTTGAATAGACATTTCTCCAAAATAACATAGAAATGACCAACAATCATTTGAAAACATATTTTACATTTTTAGTCATTAGGGAAATGCAAATGAAAACCACAATGAGATATTACTCCACACCCTCTAGGATGGCTCAAATAAAAACGATGGACAATAACAAGTGTTGTTGGTATGAATATGGAGACCTTGGAACTCAACGTTGCTAATGAGAATATAAAATGGTGCAACTGCTTTGGAAAACTGGAAGATTCTCAAAGTGTTAAATATAGAGTTAACATGTGTCCCAGCATCTCCTAGGTATATACCAAAGAGAACTGACAACACATGTTCACAGAAAAAACTCATACATGAATATTCACAGCAGAAGAGCCAGAAAATGGAGATAATCCAAATGTCTATCGACTGTTGAATGAACAAACAGAATGTTGTCTATTCAATAGACTAGTATTCTGCTATGAAAAGTAATGAAGTACTGACACAGGATACATATGGATGAACCTTGAAAAACAGGCTGAGAGAAGTAAACCAATTACAAAAGGCAGGTACTGTAGGATTCCATTTATATAGAATGTTTAGAATTGGCAACTCTGTCAAGACAACTGAGTTCAGTGGTTTCTGGGAACAAGCTCTGGGAAGAGTACAGGGAGTGACTGTGAATAGGTCCTTAAAATGGTTTATTTTTGTGGTGATGAAATGTTCTGGGATTAAGTAGTGGGGATGGCTGTGCAATATTGTGAATATACTAAAAATCACTGAATTGTATAAAAGTTTGAATTTTTATGTTATATGAATTATATTGTAACAAAAATAATTACTAAAATGCAACTGTGTTAAACAAAGTGAACTGGAGAGAAGGGAAGATCTGAGTTCATAAGGATCTGAGGTCTGAATGTAAGCAGCCGTTATCCAGATGAAGAGAGCAGGAGAGATGTTGTAGCCCTCAAGAGCATAGTGCAGAAAAGGTCTCAGGGAGGCATGGAGGAGTCAGGCCTGTGCTGTTGTTCTTCTCATTATTTCCTTAGATTAGGTAAACGATACTGGTTCTTAAATGTTTAAATAAAGTCTCATTGTGGAAGCAATAAAGTTCATTGCAAAAATAATGACATTCAGGTATATGTGAAAATAACAACATTAAATAAATGATCCATAATGCATCCTGCAGAGTTGCCAAAGAGACAGGACAATGCTATCATAAACTGTGATTGAATGTGAAAACGGGAACCAGTTTTATGGATATCCAGTCGGAATACTCATCCCAGGAATGTGTTGTGGAGAAAGAGTTGGTGTCTAGAACATAGGAGATACTGGCACTCAACTCTCACAGTGTAATGTTTAAGCTCCCTGCTGCCCCACGTATTCCCACAGCCAGCCTATTCTACAGATGAGCAGACAGACACTGGAAATGTCCAGTGGTTTGCTGATGCTCATCCAGGTCCCAGGTGGATCTGAAGTCCACTTTAGGCTGACAATGAGACAGAATGCAGTAACTAGGCAATTTTATGGGGCTTGGTCATTTGCCAGACTAGTAAAAGTGACATGTGCCTTTCATAGAACTATTGTCTTAGACTTTTAAAAGAATACAAGACAGAGTAGTGTAGTCTGGAATCAGTGATTTTTCTTTTCCACTTGTATATCTGATTGCTTGGCATATAAAAGCTCTAAATAAATGGTGAGTTGTGTAATTGTGGCCTACTTGACTTAAAATGACCCTGCTAGTTACCTCTTAGACTTAGAGATGAGGCAGTTAACTCATAGAACAGAGAGTCATTTCAATATTGTGATTAATCATTGGAAACCTCTAAGCATTGATTCGGTTTGGAAACTGTCAGCTTATTGATCTGTTAGGCAATGCACTTGTAGCCCCAGTAAAGTGATTCTTGTATCCAATTCTGAGATATTGTTCAAGATGGGGAAGAACTGGGACCTAGGTAAACTGAGAAAAGGTTGAAATTTATAGCACTAAGGCTGCAGTCTACTTTTTTTCTCTTCTGAATTTGATTTTTTAGCTTTTTATTTTATAGTCATTGCAGACATATTTGTTGCAAATATAATGTAATTTTTGCTCTTTGCTTCCTTTGCTAAAATCAGCCTTCCCCCTGCCTCCCCCTCATTGCTCTTTAAGTGCAAATACACAACCTCAGATATTCATTTAGATTCATACAGCTAAGGGGAGAAGCTTGCTTAATAGTGAAAACCTAAATTCCAGAATAATTTCAGGGAAACAAAAAATTCTCAGATACTTTCCATATCAGCAAACCATTATAAATTGGTGCTAATAAGTGAACTAAAAAGTTAATGAAAAAATGATGATTGATGAGACTCCTGTATGGTCAAGTGAAGTAGTATAATTTTTCTAGTTCTGATCACCGGAGGGATGTGAAAAGCCTCTAACTTTTTGAACCCTTGCTCAGTAGGTTTAAGAAACATTTATTTTGTACCCATTACATGTGAGGCATTTGGAGGGCAAAGAGGAATAAAGTTGCTTCCTCTGGGTGACAGTGAGCTGGAGCCTGTGCTGGACTAGACGACAGAGCAGGGCACCACCTCCCCATACTACTGTGAATGTGTGTTAGGGACTGAGAGTGAGGCGATGTCATTGACAAAGACCTTAAAAGAGTAACCTTTCCCTAATTTTAATTTTGACAATGTGACTCCTTATATTTTCTGTGCCAAGCATTGAGATGTGATAAATTGGTGAGAAAGACACTATGCACACATGCAAGGAAGTCAGTGTTGAGTGCAAGAATGAGCTCTCACATGACAAGAAGTGTATGTGTGATATTTGACGAGGACAATTAAAGATTGGAGGGAGCCAGGAAGGGGGAAGAGAGGGAGGACAGGAATGAGGACATGCAGGGAGGAGGAGTGGCATGGTGGACACAGGAGGATGGAGACCAGGGGATGAAAATTTGTTTTGGCAGCAATAGGGTAAGGAGTTAGCACATGCATTCCAAAAGACAGGTGAAAGTCAAGTTGATTATTCATATCTATTACCTCCATTCCCTAGTAGAATTGATCCTCATTCAGTGTAGAACTTCACCTTGTTTGCTGGTGTCCTGCCCATTGCTTAGACTAGTGTCTACATTTACTGAATGAAGGGTGTGGTTGAATGGCCTTCAGTGCCCCCACAACAGACAGAAGCTGTGCTGTATATTTGCAGTTCTTCCTTCTCAGTCTGTGTGAATATATCACATAAAAAATTCATTATACTGCAGATGGTATTTAGCATTCTTTCCAGTTTGGGGTTACCAGGACTAATGCTCCTATGGACATTTTGTATAGGCACAACTCAGAGATTATTGCTAGTTCAGTTCCAAGAAAGTCACACAAATATCTTGGTTTCCCATTGCATGTAAAAGTTATGTTTACCTTAGACTGTAGACTATTAAGTATGCAATATAGCATTATGTCTAAAACGGAATATACCTTAATTAAAACATACTTTATTGTGAAAAACTGCTACCCATCACCTGAGTTGTTGGAAAAATGGCACCCGTATATTTGCTTTATGCAGGTTTGCCATGATCTTCAACTTGTAAAAAGTGCAATAAAGTGAAGTAGGATAACATAAAGTCTGCCTATCCATAGTTTTGGTAAACAGATTTATTTCTCTGGAGTGGTATAGGGTATACTCAGGTTCACTTCAGAGGAAAATACCAAACATTGCCTGCTCCTTGGGAAGCCAGTGTATCTCGTCAGTCTTTTATTTATATTTCTCCACACACTCACACACAAACAAGTGTGGATGCTGTCTGAGTAGGGAGAGAAAACAAGGAAAAAGAGCTTGTCTAAATGGATTATTATTTTTTAAAATAAATGCCAATATTGCTTTTTATCTTAGCACTTGCACATGTTTTATTATTATTTGCCTTGCTATTTCTCAGAGAATCTTGGGGCCTTATTATGAAGACTCAGATCTGGCAATAGTCCTGAAGAACACATATTAGGACTCAAGACACACATCAAAGCCCCATGCGGCTGGCTCTGAGGATCCAGGTGTGTCTCAAGGGCACCTCCCCCGGCCCCGAGAGTGAGGGCATATCTGTAGTTTGAATATTGTTTTGCAGTGTACAGAGTGCACTGACACGCTCACCAAACCTGCCCCTCACCACCAGGGATGGTTCCAAAAGACAGGCAAGAGTGGGGTAAGTTTGGGGGTACAGGTTTCAGGCCTCCTGCCACAAGTCAGTTTTCTGTTGTTCTCGGACCCAGGTTTCCTCCATCCCTAACTTCCTGGAGTTCCCTGCGATTCTGGCTCCACAGTGTCCTTCATCCCCCAATCTAACCTCAGCCCCTAAGACTGGCCCTGGAGGGGACAGACAGGTCTTCCAGGACAGCTGACAGTCGCCCTGCCCTCGGCCTTCACCTCATCATCTGTGTCCCCAGGGTCCTGTCCCCTGGTTGGCCCCACCCGACTCTGCAGGATAAGGTGGGCGCCATCAGGGTCTGTGGGGAGTGATGTATCTGTAGCTAACCTTTCCCAACTCTTTTTTTGCTTTCTGCCCTGTCCACTCATTTGCAGCCTGTTCAGACCCACAGCTGCAGGAAACATCTTTCTCACGATTCCAGGACCGAGAGTGGCTCACCTTGTGTTATTATTGGTTCTCATTCTTAGGTATTGAAGGAGCATCCTTCCCCTTCTTTCTCCTCACGCTCCAAATGAATCGAGTTTTCTCTGCGAATTGCAGCTCTTTCTAATGGTGCCTGCCTACACCTCCCACCCCCATTTTCTCCTTTGAATTCTTTTAAGAAGCTAGCTCCATTTATTTTACCAGTGACACTTCAGGAACTCTGTCTCCACCCCTCGGTGTTTTGTTTGTAATGCTTCTCGTTCAGAAGGCTAATTTTATTCTGTGTCCTTGAGTTATTATGTTTAATAACAGTGCTGTTGGTACACATTTTTCTGTGTCCCAAGGAAAGCTTTTAGAAACTTGATTAGAATTATTTTATCTTAATATCACAAACTTGAGTTTTCACAAAAGTCCTTCTAACAATATTAGTTTCTTAAGATTTGGGAATTTTGGATGCTCTCACTGCGGGGTGAGGGTCCAGAGTTCAGTGTAGGAAACAGGATTCAAAAGTCATAATGTTCTGGGACTCTCAAGAAAATGTAGTTTGAAGAAATTATGAAATCTATGGCATATTTCAGCAAGATGTGGACTGTAGCTACAACCTTCGCCAGTGTGAAGGCGCCCCTAGGAGCCTGGGCTCCAGTGTTCAAATAATAATGTTGTTGCAGAAACTCCAATTCTTATGTAGTAGTGCTGAATGAAAACTGAACACAAGACTTGGGAGAAGGGAGAGGGTGAATTTATTTACTGAGTAAACAGAGACAGGGGAGACCTAAGTCTCAAATCCATAGTCTCTCCGAACAAAAGCAGGCAGAGGTTTCTATAGGGTTCAGGAACTGGGTCTGTGTTGTGTCTAAGTGAGGGTCAGCATGAATCTGGACAGATGGTGCCTTATCCCTATTAGTTCCCAAGGCTTGCTGGCTGCCCAGTTGGTGTTTTATAAGCCTGTTTGACACATATTCTTTCAAGATTGGGGTAAGTTCTGTAGAGCTGGAGGAATGTTACTTTAGCAACTCTCTTGCTCTCAGGAGAGGGGAGGAGGATGAGGACAAAAGGAAAGAGAAAGGACATTATGTTTCTGAAAAACCCAGTAGGCTGCACAGGTGGGGAAGAGTAGTCTCTGTTGGCCAAATTCAACTTGGCTTCTGTTACAATATTGATGATGTCTTGGGACATGTGTGTGCTGGGAATTGTGTGAGAGACTTTACAATGGGCATTATACTTCGAACAAATCCAGGAAGAAGACATCCCCATACCTGTTCTTATTTAAAGAAAACAAGGGTTAGGGAGGTTTAATTAAAACAACAGCACCAACAAACAAAAACCAACTAAGGTTACACCAATAAATGGAAGAACCAATATTTGAACTTGCATACATACTACCCTGAATATAATAAGGAAATTATATTCTAGTCAGATAAGGGAAGCTTGTAAATGAGGGTTAGTTTCTATACAGATACATCTCAGAGAGTTGCGGAGGTTTTGGACTCACACTTTTAACAGTTCCCAGATGATGTCGGCTGGTGACCATTCTCCATGGTCCCTTCATTCATTTCCCAGCCATTTGTCTTTCTTCCTGCCTTTGGCACATTTCTTCTGCTGCCCCTTGGTATAGCTTTCATAGGGGTGACTGATAAAATCTCAACATCATGACCCGTAAACTGTAAGATCTTTGAAGGCACTGTGAGCCATGTTTAATTTCTCTCTACCTAATTGACCTAACAGGAGCAGCTAAGTGTTTATTAATTGATGACATGAACAATTCAGGAGATGTTTACATGTAATTAGCAAACAAACGCTTATATTATTCATAGTTACAATTTAATGATAACTTAGGCATTTCAAAGTCATTTAAGAGACAACTGTTTGCCCTGTACCAGAATCTAAAAGGCTAAGCAGTATGTTAACAATAAAATGTACAAAATAGAATAGACTTCTATTCAGGGCTTACATGGCTTACATCCCCATTTATGACCATGCTTGACAATATAAGCTTAGGCACACCATAATTCAAAATGAACTTTAGAAAATACTTCCAATAGGGTAAAAGTTACAGGCCTCAGTTATTCATAGAGTTTTCTAACCTCCTCTGTGGGGATAATGTGGTAGCTAAGGAACAGTTACTGTTAATTGTCCAGCAATCAGAAGTCACATTGAGTCTGATCATTCCAGGACAGCAGAAGGTCCAGGCAGTTCTAGCAAAATCCAAGCACTGACTCCTTGGCATGGCAGGGGCACACATACCCCTGGTGGTTGGCAGAGACCGAGTGATGGAATTCAATAACAGCCATCAGAGACAAGGCTGACCTCATTGACCAGTTCAATTTCCATGGCATTGACAGATGCAGGTGACTCTCCGGAGGACTGGGTTGTTGCAGGTCCCTTATAATTGGAGTCATAACACACGACTGATAGTCCTCCACCGCTGTCCATTGGACCTCCCACTACCCTTTGCTCCCACCCTGTCCCCTTCCCCTCCAGTTACCTCAGTTTTGTTGTCAGTGTTCAAAGGTTAGTTTTAGTTTTGTTTTTACTGCTTGTTTGCTTTGGTTCTTTATATTGTACTTATAAGTGATCCAGTATTTGTCTTTCTCCTTCTGATTATTTCACTTAATATAATCCTCTCTAGTTCCATCCATGTTATCACAATGACAGGATTTCATCTTTTTTATAACTAAGTGGTATTATATTGTATGTATAAACCATGTCTTCTTTATCCATTCATCCACAGATGGGCCCATGAATCCCTGGTTCCAGCCCGTGAATATAGTTGTTTCCATTTCTTGGCTATTGTCAATAGTGCTGCAATGAACTTAAGAGTGAATATATCTTTTCAAATTGTGTTTTCATATAGATACCTGGAAGTTATTGCTGAATTATAGGTGCTTCTATTTTTAACTTTCGAGGAAATGCCATAAAATTTTCCAAAAGTGGCTACACCACTTTACATTCCCACCAACAGTGTACAGGGTTCCCTTTTCTCCACATCCTCACCAACACTTGTCTTTTTGATGCAGGCCAGCCTCACAAGTGTGAAGTGATATCACATTGTGGTTTCGAGTTCCATTTCCCTAATAACAAGTAATAATGAGAATTTTTCATGGGCCTGCTGGCCATCTGTATGCCTTTGGACAAGTATCTATTTAGAACTCCTGCCATTTTTTGATTGAGTGGGTTTTTTTTTTTATGGTTGTTGTTGAAGTGTATGCACTCATTATATATCTTAGATGTTAACCCCTTATCATATGTATGATATGCAAATACCTTCTTCCATTTAGTTGACTGTTGTTTTCTTTTATAATTTCTTTCTTTTGTTGTGCAGAAACATTTTAGTTTGATTTAGTCCCATTTTTTTTATTTTGCTTTTGTTTCTGTTGCTGCTGGAGTCAAGTTTCCAAGCCCTCCCTAATGTTAATGTCATGAAACATGTTGCCTGTGTTTTTTTATGTGTGTTTTATAGTTTCTGGTCTTAGATCCAAGTCTCCAATTAATTTTGAATTAATTTTCGTGTATGGTGTTAGAGAGTGATGTTTCATGGTGTAAGATTTGTTCTTTTTGCATGTGGCCATCCACTTTTCCCAACACTTTATTAATAAGACTTCCTTTCACCATTGTATGCTCTTGACTTCTTTGTTGTCAATTAACTGACCATGTATATATGGGTTTAATTTATGGGGATTCAAATTATTCCACTGATCTGTGTGTCTGTTTTTATTCTTGTAAAACATTGTTTTGATTACTGTCACTGTGGTATAGTTTGAGATTTGGGAGTGTTATACCTCCATGTTTGCTCTTTTTTCTCATGATTGCTTTAGCTGTTAGAATTCTGTGATTTCATATAAATGATTATTTTCTTCTTTTTCCTTGAAAAATTCCAAAGGAATTTTGATACAGATTTTGTATTAAATCTGTATGTTGTTTTAGATAAAATGGCCATTTTTACATCAATTCTTACCAATCATGTGCATGGAGTGTCTTTTCTTCTCTATGTATTTTCTTCTAATTCTTTTAACAATATCTGTAGTTTTTATTGTGTAGGTCTTTCATCTCCTTTTAAAACTTTATTCCAAGGTATTTAATTATTTTGTTTCAATTATAAGTGGGATTGTTTTCTTAATTTATTTTTCTTCTAACTCATTGTTTGCATATAAATATGAAACATATTTTTGTATATTAAATTTGTAGCCTGCCATTTTACAGCACTCATTAACTCTAACAGTTTTTTGGAGTAGAGTCTCTAGAGTTTTCTACATATATTATTATGTCATCGCAAATACTCATAGTTTTGCTTCTTTTACAATTTGGAATCCTTGTATATCTTCTTCTTGCCTAATTGCTCTGTCTAGGACTTCTAATGCTATGTTGAATAGCAGTGGTGAGAATGGATACCCTTGTTTCGTTCCTGATCTTAGAGGAAAAACTTTCAACTTTTTGTTATATCATATGTGGCCTTATTATGCTGAAATATATTTCTTCCATCTCCATTTTTACAGAGAATTTATCATGAATGAGCATTGAATCTTGCATCTCTTGATATTACCATATGACTCATTCTATTTTTGTCACTATTGATGTGGGGTATTACATTAATAGATTTACATATGTTGAACCATCCTTGGATCCCTGGAATGAATCCCATTTGGTCATGATGGATGATCCTTTTGATAAAGTGTTGAATTCGGTTTGCTAATATTTTGCTGAGGAGTTTTGCATCAGAGGTATTGACCTGTAACTTCTTTTTTATGTTGTCCTTGGTATCAATGTAATGTTGGCCTCATACTATGTGTTTAGAAATATTCCCCGTTCTTCTACTTTTATTGAAGTATTTGAGAATAGTTATTAATTCTTCTCTGAAGTTTTGTTCAAACTCACTAGTAAAGTGGTCTGCTCCTGGGATTTTAATTTTGAGAAGACCTGATTACCTCATCAATTTCCTTGATTCTGATAGGTTTGTTCAGCTTTTCTATTAGTTCCTTATTAAGTTTTGGAAAACTGTATAATTCTAAGAATTTGTCCATGTCTTCTAAGTTGTCTAGTTTATTGGCATCTAACTGTTAATAGTAGTCTCTTAAGATACTGTGCACTTCTGAGTTATCAGTTGCAACTTCTCTCATTTCTGATTCTAATTTAATAGTTTTTTCCTCTCATTTTTCTTAGTGAACCTAGCCAAAGGTTTGTCACTTTCACTTATCTTCAAAGAACCAGCTTTTTGTTTAATTGCTCTTCTTGTCTTTTTGATTTCTATTCTGTTCATTTCTGCTCTAATTTTTACTTCCTTCTTTCTACTGACTTTTGTCTGTTCGTTTTATTTCTTTTATGTCATAGCATTTTAATCAGAATCAGGCATTAAATAGCACAGAACATTTCATATTTCCTTTTGCTTTTCCAAATCTCGTGAACTTAAAATACAAATAGGACACAATCAGTGAATGCTTAAAGTCTGAGCAATCTTCTCCATCCCAAAGGAGATTAAAAAGTAATAATGAAAAAAAATTAAGGTCAAAGTATCTTAATATCACAGTTAACAACTTAACATTTTTTAAAATGGTAGCTTCTGTTCTACTCTGAAACCTACTGAGCTTAACTTGCTGCCAAACAACTAATAACTGATTAGTTTTTAGTTTCCTGGGTATTGTCCCTGAGGTAAGTCATACTCTGGGGTCACATTAGGTACTGAGAGTGGGTATAGTTACCTTTTCCAGGTTGGGTACAAGCTTTGACACTCAAAAGCAAGATAAAGAATTTATGGTTAAACAGAATGTTCTGTAAGACTGTGCCCTGGGATTAAGTTCTGGGATTTCAGAGCATCCACAAGAATGTCTGTACCAGGTGTTCCAGGGAGCTTTGCATGTTGACTTTGAATCTCTGTATGTGCTGGGACACAGGCACAGTGGCCCACTCTATTTTTATTCTAGGTTTCTGAGTAGTGGCCCATCTGCACAGTGATGCTCTTAGTATTTAACAAGTGGCATGTACAGCACCGATCATCATCAGAACAGATGCTGGATGTGAACAACCTACCTGGAAGGATGAAGCACCATGTGCTGCAGATAATCAGCTCTGTGTCCAAGGAGTGAACTCATCCCCATGTGCGCAGCACGACACTAGCTTATTTGCCTGCACAACTCCCTCCCCCTAATTTGCCTCATTCACATCTCCTGCAGTAGTTGCTTCTAAAGCCATGAGGACTTGTGTCACTGCTGTGTCCTCATCTACCACCTCTCCACTCCCGCCTCCCCTCTCCAGTGGAGGCACAGACATCCTCCTACCCACTTCTCAAATCAACCACAGGTACTGCATGAGGAAAATTCTCTTCTTTCAGGTATACACTTAGAACTTCTGTTGCCATGGCCTCACTTAATGAAACTCAGCTTCTTTTCATGAAGAAGTTATGTTCAAACTATGCTCTCCCAACTTGGGGTTACTTCCCTCTGGGGTCTCATCCTCAATATGGTTCCTGAAAAGACAATCATTTTATTTTATTTTATTTTCTTGACTATGGTATCAATGGCTGAGTTCCGAGTTTGAGGTGTCTGGAGGACAGGGTTCTGTTCTTCCAAGGCAGAAAGCCTGCCTTGGAAGGAGCTCTGGGTTCTCCATTAAGGATGACTTGGGCCTCTGCCCAGGCCAGTGTAACACAGTCCTGTTCCCTAGCATCTTATCCTTCCAGTAAGAGTTGAGTGGGGTGAATATAATTCTTCGTGCTGGCCCAGAAGTTGCTATTACCTTGGTGGAGTTGGGATCCCCAGTTTGCTGCAGAGCAGCAGTGGGGCTGATGCCATTAATGGCACCCCCAGTCTTCTCCACACAGTGACATTTTCTGGGATTCCCGAGGGAGCAATCCACCAGCTCTTCTGCTTCTGCTGGAGGTTCTTTTCAAACTCTTGGTCTGAAGTTCATTTCATGCAGCAGGACTTAGCTGCTCTGTGTGCCCTTCAATAGTGTCATCTTCATCTTACCTGCAGCCATTAAGATAGCTAGGAGAGGACATTTACTTGGATCAAAGAAATAACTATGTGTTGTTTTACAGCACCTGGCCCCATCTGGATTTTTTTGTTGTGGACACTGTCTATTAAGTTTCTCCAGAAGTTTAACTTATCTTCCAGTGGGGTGGCAGTGGTGATGCTGAGGGTGGCAGGATTGGTGTAGGAGTCGCTGTGCCCAACTCTTTCCCTGGCCTCTGATGGCTGCACAGGGAAATGCTAGTGGTTCAGCCTGTTCTTTTTCTAGTCCCTTTAGATGTATGGGATAGATTATTTGAGATTTTTTTTTTCTTTCTTCAGGTAGGTCTGTAATGGTATACATTTCTTTCTTAGTACAACTTTTGTTGCATCCCACACATTCTGATAACACTTGTCTTCATTTTATTTATCTCCAACTATTTTTAAAATTCTCCTGTGATTTCCTGTTTTACCCAATAGGCATCCAGAAGCATGTTGTTTAGCTTCCATATATTTTGGAGTTTTCCAGCTTTTTTGTGGTTGATTTTTAGTTTTATGCCATTGTGATTGGAGAAGATACTTGGTGTAATGTCAGTCACTGTAACTTTGTGTCCCAAAATATGGTCTGTCCTTGAGAATTTTCCATGAGCACTTGGGACAACGGTGAATTCTTTGCTGTTGTGTCATGGAATATTCTATAAATGTTTATTAAATCTATCTTACCTAATTCATCATTTAAAGCTGTTGCTTCCCTATTAATTTTCTACCTGCTTCATCTGCCCATTATTGTAAGTGGGATGTTGAGGGCTCCTACTATTATTGTATTGATGTCAGTGTCTCACTTGAGTTCTGTTAATAATTGCTTTATGAATTTTTATGCTCCCTTTTGATGCATATATTAATGTGTTATATCTTTTTGCTGGATTGACCTCCTAATCATTGCCTAGCGTTTATCTCTGTCTCTTGTTACATCTTTAGTTGGAAGTCTATTTTATCTGATATAAGTATGACTGTTTCTGCCTTTTTTTTAAGATTACCATTTGATTGTGCAATTGTCTTTCAATCTGTGACTTTAAGCCTATTTTGTATTTCATGGTTAGAATGATTTCCTATATGCAGCAGAAGTTGGGTTTTGTTTTTGAATCCTTCCAGCCACTTTGTGTGAGTTTAATCCATTGTCATTTAAGGTGATTATCAATGAATATTTGTTGACATTTTGTTATTTCTTTTCTGATATTTTGCAGACTGTCACTGCACTTTTGTTCTTCTCTTACTCTCTTCTTTTGTGCTTTGATAACTTTCATGTTATGTTTGGTTCCCCTTTTTATTTCCTTCTTTGTTTTATCTATGACTTTATGTTTTAAGGTTGCTGTTGAATTTGCATATATGATTCTATGCTTATAAACTTTTTAAAACTTGAAAGTTAATCTTCAGGTCTTTCTAACAGTTCACATGTTTACTCTCTTCTTCCCACATTTTATATTTTCAGTTTTTTGCTGCTTTGAGGTGAGGTTTCTTTCATTTTATAGAAATCCCTTTAGTATTTCTTGCAAGCCTGGTCTAGGTGGTGATGAATTCTCTAAAGCTCTTTTTATCATTTCTTCTGGTCTAAGTGATAACCTAGCAGAGTAGAGTATTCTTTGTTGGAAGTCCTTTTCTTTTAGCACTGTGAATTATCATGCCACTCCCTCCTGGTCTATACAGGTTCTGCTGAGAAATTCAGTCTTATGGAGAATACCTTGTGTGTAACACGTTTTTCTCTAGCTGGCTTAAAAATTCTCTCTTTCTTGATTTTTGTCATTTTAATTACAGCGTGACTTGGTGTGTGTCTGCTTGTGCTTATTTTGTTTTAAATGTTTGAACTTCCTGGATTTGGAGATCTGTTTTCTTACCCAGGCTGGGGAAGCTCTCAGCTATTAATTTTTCAAAGAAGGTTTCTGCTTATTTACCCACTTCCCCTTCTGGAACTCTTTTGATGCAAATGTTATTCCTACTGATGTTATCTCATAAATCCCTTATGCTATCTTTGTTTCTTTTTCCTTTTCACTGATCTGATTGGATACTTTCCCAGGCCCCGTCTTCTAGCTCACTCTGTTGGAGGCTTCTTGCAGCCTACTCTTGAGCTCCTGTGTTGTATTCTTTAGCTCAGTTGCTGTGTTCTTTAGCTCCATGAATTTTGATTAGAAGTATTTCATATTTTCTCTGTCTTTGTTGTATTTTCACTTTGTTCATCCATTGTTCTCCTGATTTTAGTGGGCATCATTAAGACTTGCTTTAAAATCATCTTCAGGTAGTTAATTCTGTTGCTTCAGATTCTTTCCTGGGCTTTTGTTTTGATTCATCATTTAGAGTATATTTCTCTTCATTTTGTTTTATTTTCATGCACCAGGTTAAATGACTATCTTTCTCTGCCTTGACAAAACAGCCTTGTATTAAGGTATCAGGTTGCAGAGTATAGGCTTAGAGTGGAGACTTGGGATGCTGGGCTTTCTATTGCTATGCAGGCTGAAGCCTGTGCCCTAGTCGGAATGACTGGAGCCCTAGAGCCAGATTTGGGTGGAGACCTGAGAGCACAGCCTTTAGGGTTGGAGTTGGGATGAATAATGCAAAGAGGTTGCCTGGGATCTTTCACTGTAGCCCTGGGCTGTAACTACTGTCTCAGTTGCATAGCTGTGATCTTAATCAGTTCCTCAAGTAAATTTCCTCCCACAGTCACAGACATGGGGATAGAGACACAGGAGACATACCTGACAGTGGGACTCAGGTAGGTCCTAGTCTCAAGACACTACTGGTGAGAAGGGCTGAGGTGCCTCTGGGAGACCTCAGGAACAGGTCATGGCAAAGCATGATCCCCTAACAAGAGTCACTCAGTCTTTTACCTTGGCTGCAACCCTAGCAGAGAACCATATCAAGCAAGCTTTGGGATGGGGTGGTATGGGCTCTAGTTGCTTTAGCATACAGATGTACATAGCAGTTTTGCAGCTGCTTTAAATGAGAGAGGAGCTGCGGTTTCATGGAAAGCTGGACTCTCTAGTGATCATCCTTGAGAGAGCTGTCAAAACTTCATAATTCAAGGTTTATACAAAACTATAGACCTGACTGGCTGTTGTTGCCCTGGCTGAGGGCTGCGCCATCACTCACGAGAACAGTAGCCATGATAAGGGACTGTCGACACCACAGCATGCTAATGACTGAGTGGGGCACATTTCCTTTTGGAGTGGTTGCAATATGGCATCTGCCACTACTGGCACCACACAGACAGGAGAGAACCTGATCATAGGTCCTTGCAGATGTATTTTTGTGATTTGTCTTCCTTTTCCTGTGGTTCTCTTATTTCCTTTGCCTTTTTTTCTGTTGAGTTGATGGACTTGTTTAATGACTTTAAAAATGTCTTTGAACCCTCTGGACATAGAATTTTTTTCTGTTAAATTTATTGCATTTTCTCAGTCTTTTGTTTGTTCTTTCATGTTATTTATATAATTTGTCTTTTCCTACTGAAATGTATTAATTTTTGTAAGTTCACTGATGGCCTTCGAGTTTTAGATCTTTTATAGTAATATTATTCTCTGTTATCTTATAATCCCTTTGCAAGTTTACTTCTTAGCTTTAGCTTTTGATTTCTTTTCAGGTTTATTGTGTGTGTGTGTGATACAATTGGTATGTTGAGAGGGTGCATCATCAATAAACCATGGTGTGTACACAACATATACTCGACAGCCATACACAACCCTGAGGAGTGCTGTCTCCATATACTCTTCCCACATGTACAGCTAATCAGAGCATCACATTTATTAAGTGGACAATTTTTTCTTCCATGACTTCCTTTTCTTTGACTCTTTTCTGGTCCTTTGCATGATTTGTCTATTCCCATGTCATTATCATCTTTTCAAGGATTCCTTTGTCATTTTTATCTTCTACACAAATTTATTTGTATTTTCAAGGATATTCATTTATGATTTAAACTTTGGAATTAATTTTTTAACTTCTGGGGAAAAATCCTTTTGAGTCTTTCATTGACATCCTAGTAAAAATATAGATTAATTGTGGGGAAAGAATTAACATGCTCTGAGTATTAAATCTTCCAATTCAAAAATCATGCTATGTCTTTCCTTATGTGTAGGCTGACTTTAATTTATTCATCCTTCATTATAATTTTCCTCAGTTTGGTCTTGGGCATTTCTTGTGAAGCTTATTTCATGGTTTTTCTTTCTGATACGGGTGAAGGTGAGCAAGACACATCGACGAGACACTGGATCAGTTCAGAAAGAATTCATGAAGAGAACCATTTGTTCAGGAATAAATACACAGAAAGTTTATTAAAAACAGAAACAGTAAGTTTAAGCTTCCTGCGGGCTAAGAAAATTACATGAAAGGAGTGCACACATATGTGTACAACCTGTGCTGTCTGCCTCTCACTCAGGCAAGATGGATTCTTGTATATGTATGAGGGGAGGGGGCGGTTCTTCCTTTGTAGGTGTGTCCAGGTTGCATGGAGTAAAAGCATGAATATCTAGGGGTGTAGCCTAGACCCAAGTTGCTAAGGTGGGGTTCATTTTAAGCTATGCTATCCTGTATTACTTTCCTGCAATTGTAAATGAGATATTTGGTCCCCCATTATATTCTTGCTTTCTTTTGCCAGATTTTACCTGATAATAGCATCAATTTTGTCTTTCTAGTATTATCTTTGTCTATTTAACACACAACTTTTTAACTGGTGTGAAAGTCTTTGACCTGTAATTGTCAAGTTCTACTGATTCATGATGATTGTGATGACTGTGTTATTTGGGCCTATTACTGATCTTTTCTTTTATGTTTTTCTTTGCCTTTTAATAGTGCATTTTCGGGTTTCTCCCCTTCTTTTGCTGGCTGAGCTATTTTGTTTGGATTCCCATCATTCTATTCTTATTTTTATAGTGGCTAACAATTTTTTACAAACATGTGAAGTTACACTTTTCTCTTGCTACCTAGAATGAATCAGCTGTAGGCCTACCTCCACAAACCCAGTTGCCTCACCTTCCTTCCTTCTCCTCTCAACCCCACCTTTATGTCTATCCCTACTACCCTTGTGGAGATCTTTTGAGATTTTAGTCCCTCATAATGGTAAAAGTAATACATATTTAAAGTGCTATGTCAAAAATTATTAAAGCGTAAGTTGTGCCTGTACCGTCTATTGATTCTCTTCACTGTTTCTCATAGCCCACGCCATCATCTTTGTATTCATTGTTTTTCTGGAATAATTCTCACAGAGAGTGGCCGTGGGTGGATAAATTTCTGAGTCCTCCATTGCGCTCCCACATGAATGCTAGTTTGGGTGGAGATGAGATTCTTGGCTCAATACTTTTCTTCTTCAGACTTGAAAAGACGTTATTTGTCTTCTTGTATTTGGTGCTGAAAGAGAGCTTCCTTTATAAGTAACCTGCTTTCTTTTCCCCTCATGGAATGCTCTCAGGATGTTTGTCTCTTGATCCTTTTGTCTGGAAATTAAGCTGCCTTGTGCCCTCAAGATCTTTTTCCATATTTCTTCTGGGAGCCTTGTAAATATACACACTCCTGTCTCCCTCCAGCACTAAATATTTTTTAAATTTATTTTAAATAATTGTATTATTTCTTTTATTTACATTTGCATTGATTTACATTGCTTATTCATTTTGGGCTTTTGAAACTGCATTTCAATTTCATGCCACACCCATCACCAGAGTTCTGCTTACCATCAACTTGTTCCCTCCTCCCCCCGCCCCCCAACGCCCCTGGTAGCTGCTATCTTTCATTCTATGGATTTTGTTGGGATTTGTCTATTCTGCTTTTTTCCTTTCTTTTGTTTATGTTCTACATATGAGTGAAACTGTCCTGTACTTTCTGACTTATTTTGCTTAACATGATTATCTCCAGTTTCATTCAGATTGTTGCAAAGGGTATTATTTCATTTTTTTTAAACAGCTGCAAAGAATTCCATTGAGTGTATATACCACAGCCTCTTAATCCAGTCCTCTGTGGATGGGTATTTAGGTGTTTCTCCCTCTATTTTTCCTTTCTTTTTCAGGAATTCCTATGAGATAGATGATGAAATTTTAGACATAAATTTCTTTTGTTTTTTTATCTCTTTGGCATTAGGAGATTTTTCTTATTTCTGGGAGGTTTTGTGAACTTCCTTGTATAGCTTTTATAATTCTTCAGTTTTGTACACCTTAGGAGACCATTGACTGTGTTTTCTACATGTACTCTAAATACACAGATTTTTGTCTCTGCTAGCAAAACTCAAGCAGATATGGGGTGGAAAAATAAAAATCATTGATGGTGGTGATCACTCAGTCCTGGCATCCAGATGAGTTTGTGATGTGGATTCCTGCAATTATGTTAGTGGTTTCCTAATTACATGTCTGTAGCATTGGTCGTGGTACCCACATAACTGTGATGGTGGTGGTGGTGGTTTTATGTGACTGTGTAAACATCAAAACGATAGATTTTATGTGAGTAGAGACTTAGAAGAGTTTAAAGTTTTGCTTAAAATGATATGAGACAGAGCCAGAATTAAATCCAGGTTTTCTGAATAATTCAAGTGCAGTCTTTAATACAGCATGAAGTCTCTTCCTGCTAAAACTAAATTTAAAGACATAAAACTTCTGTGCCTTCAAACTCACCAATGGTTTTGAACACACATATTGTAACTATACCTTATTCTAGTAGTTTATAACTTTAGTTAAGGCCATATATTCACATATACATATACATTTTGTTTTTATGAGTTAAACTGATAAAAATTATAGCCTCAAATTTAGTTGTATAAATTGAACTTCTGAAAATGTATGTTAAATAATGCAGAAGACAGCTTTCTGGTAATCCCAAATAAAGCATCTTGGAAGTAAATCAGTAATTTATTCATGGACTCCAAAATATAATGATCAAATAATTAAGTTTAATGTTGGTGAAAATGTTAGTGTTATAAGGTTTTTATTTTTTCTTTAAAATTTTAAATTTCTAGACACTGCAAAGGACTATGATGTTGGGAAGTTGGAGTTTGGGTGGTAGTTACATGGCAAGTAGCTGCTTAACTGTTATTGAATTATACACTTAGGATTTCCACATTATGGTATGTTATACCTCAGCAAAAATTTAAAAGGACTTTTCAATAAAATGAAAATATAGGTTTCAAAAAAGTCAAATGTAGTACCAATATAAACACACAAGATTTCTTCTTTTAGTATAAGTAATTACTTTTATAGAAATAGAACAAAGTGTCACCATGATTATAGAGTTAAAGTATGATTTAAGCAATGTGGGTGGCTCCTCAAAGTGTCCTTGATGTAGTTCATAATTGTCTCTTCAATTCAGTTCCCAGGGCTCACTATTTACTTTTCTTTCCCCTTGCAGTACTTGGGGTGTATTGAAGTTCTACGCTCAATGAGGTCACTTGACTTCAGTACAAGAACGCAAATTACCAGGTAAGCCTCCTTGCAGAGACTCTTGTGATTTTGCCCCTTGAATATTGGTGAGTGGTGACAGGAAGTCAGGACCCATGGTGTTGCAAGATTTCTGCATGCTTATTCATGTTTATGACATTTGCTTTTTGACATCATAACCCTGAAGGGTACCTCACACTTCCATTAGCTTTTTATTATTAAGCTGAAAACACATAAGAATATTTGTGTTTGTTTCTTTACATGTGAAACTAATATTTGATATTTTCAAATTTACTGAACTGTGTTATATTTTTTTAAGAGAAAATCAAGATGTCTGGAGAAAGTTTCCAACAAGACAGAGCATAAAGTCATAGAATTGGAAGTAGAAATGTTTATAGGAAGAGTTAATTTAGGAATCATATTTTTTAAAGGGGTCAATGGTGTTGAACAGACTATATACTTTCACCATCAACTAGATTTTAAATTTCTTGAGGGCCAATTCTCATTGGAGCATTGCTTTTGTCAAATTCATAGCCGAGTAGAGTTCATAACTCTAGAAATAATGCCTATTCCTAGTCATCTTAAAGGGGAGAAAGCTAGGACAGGTTGTATAAAATAGCTATATTTCCTGGGTAATGAGCTGAGGTTGTTTGGCAGTGCAGAATATTTAATCTAGATAGTGACTGCAGAAAATGCTTCATTTATTTCATTCAAATCACTCCATTGTATATCTTTAGGTTAACCAATGTATAAAGATGGAACTTCAGAAAGCAATTATTTAAAGTAATTAGCTAAATAATAGACAAAACTTGATTTTATGTTTTAACACCACAGTGAATTTCTCTTCATATTCTTTGAAAAAATTTGTGTTCAAAGAGTTAAGGTTTCTCTTTTCTCAAGGCAAACGATAGGAATATACCAATATTAGACTTAAAATATTGTAGATTTACAATAAGTGAAGAATTCCTCTTCACATCTTTATGGAAAATGGTTTTAAAAATTGCCAAGACAAAGGACCAGTCCTTTGAAATAAGAATTTAAAATAAAAATTTGAACACTTAGTCAAACTTCATCCATCCCACCCATGAAAAGCAGATGTGTGCAGTGTCTGTGGGCAGATGTCCAAAACAGATTATCTCCTCTCTTGATGACTATTATCTTTAAAGATAATTGTTAACCATTTATACTAAATTATATTTATAGATATTGAACTTCTGAGATGCTTTCATATCATTTAATTCTCCTAATATAATTATTGAGCAGTTTCTCTGATTATGCACACATAGCATGTTTTCAATGTGTCATGGCTGTCCTGTTTTGTCTGGTCTCCCAGTTTTGGGGAGAAACACATATTCAAAGGATTAAGACTCCTGAGAGGGGTACAGACCAAGTCTTGCTCTTCATGAATGCTGGGGAGTAGGGCGCAGGGACAATGAGCAACATTTGTGTTTTCCTTGATGATGTTCTTGGTACTTTCTGAGGTAGACCCAAAATGGGCAGAAGTGCTAACAACATTGTGTAAGAAAGCTCTGGAACCAAATTTGATGGATTTCAAGGCCTGGATGTCTTTCTCCAATTTTATCAAAGGTATGGCATCACATGGCATGAGTGGAGTACCATTCTTGGACTCAGGAAATTTGGTGTTGAATTCTGTTTGTGCCAGAATAGCCTTGTGTTTATCTGACTGTAAAAAGTACATTTGCTTACCTCCATGGTCCTTTCTGCCTCTTGACTTATTTTTGTCACGTGATGTATTTCTTATTTTAGTTAATAGAGATCATTTGTAGGAAATAATTTGGCAAGTTAGTGTCAGAAGAGAAGCTTTTGCATCTAAGAAAAGGAATAGCCAGCAACATTCCATAGATGTGGAGCTTTTAAGGCCTCTATGGCAACTGACTGTGAAACACACCTGATTGAACTCTACCACTGTGGTTGATTTTATATACTAAATGCATTCTTGAAAGGCTGAAAGGAAATCTAAATTTTAATCAAGTAAATAATGCAGGTGCTAGGAAAATTTGTTTTAGGCTCCTCAGTCATGCATTTATAAAAGTATATATTTTTAATAAAGAAATAATCCCAGCTCATCTGTTCTGCTATTTCAAATAAGTTCCTTTTGGAGGCTCTGATAGTTGAGTGAGGTGTCCTTTTGTTGAGGTCAATTTAGTTTTAAGCTATTATTGTGTCTGAGTTTAGACTGATTGGGATTTTTTTCATTAACACCACTCATGGATTACTAATCTCTTACTGATAGAGAGAAAACTATCTGGGGAAGCTTCTGTTGTTCATATACTTAGTTGCCACACCAACTGTTAAAAACCAAGCACTTGTGACATGGGGCAGAGTAGTTTAGTGCACTGTGCCCACTCATCAGTGCCCACTGTGTGTATTAGAGGTGCAAAATGGCACCCACCTCAATGATTGTTTTGACAAGTGGAACAGTTTTTAAATCTGACACCACAGGACAGGCCTGGAAGGAAGGGAGCTTCATTAAGTGTTAACGCTTTCTCATTGCCTGAGTTTATATTCAGCATGGTGGGCACAAGACCCCAGTGTTCAAAAAATAAGTGAGTGTCACCAGTGCAGGAGCTGCTGAGTTAATCTCGGTGGCCTGTGTTTTCTGGATCAACCTGCTGGTGGGATACATAAAGGAGTCAAGAGGTCTGGTATTTTGATAGCCTGCTAAGGGGACAGAGATGCATGACAGAATAAGAAATAGCTTCTACAGAGACACAGCTGCCCTGTGTGCCCTTTTTCACTACACCTGCTAAAACCTTACAGAGGCTTCATTCCTTGAACTCCTACCACCATGTCCTCCATTCAATACAATTTTGGAACTTGGCATATAAACTCCTCCATCCTTGTAGATCCACAATATCATTGCAGTAGTAAAGGCTATCAGGAATCCTGCTGCAGAGAACCATGAACTTGGCTGCTCTAGTGTTTCTAAAAGTTTTCAGAAAATGTACAACACTTGCTCTGTTGGCCTGAGGGAACTACTCTCTTTTCCTCCCCTTTATCAATGTGGCAAAGGAGTGTCCCTTTTTCTTTCCTTTTTTAAGATTTTAATTTCCTTTTTGTAAGCTACATTTTTATTGAAGTAAAGCACACTAAATTAAACATTACAAAGATACATGTATCACACCAGGAAAACATTCAATTATGCTGACACCCCAAAATGCTTTCGATTTTTCAAAGACTGTTATAATGCTCATGATCAAATGAAAGAAAGCAAGATACAGTAGCAGATATGTAGTGTTATTTGGCTGACACATTTCCTTGCGACAAAAACAGGACATTGGGATGGCACAAACAGGATTGGGTTATGCAATGGTGACTAAGGGGAGGGGAGGAGGTAGAGCAATTCAAGCAGGAGCAGAGCAGCCAGGCCAGCAACAAATAAGCACTATGCAATGCTGATCAGTAATCACATAGTAATGATGTGTGATCCCTCAGAACTCATAAAAATGTCCAGGGCCTGTGTAAGGAATTTTGGCACCATAGATGCCAAAACCAAGTTTGGCATTACTTAAGCCCTGCTCTGAATGTCTTGACTGAAACACGTTACTTTAACCAGCCCAGTGCCAGAAATGCCCAATAACTGGCCATATCAGAAGTGCCCACTAACCACAGTGCCAGAGATAACCCCATAGTACTTACATGCAGTTCAACCATGCTGAGGTGTTCTGCTCCCTCTGAAGAAACAGACATGTAGGGGTGGAAGGGAGTCCTTCCCAGCGGGCTTTCTTTTTCCTCACAGGTATCTGGGGCAGCAGTAGTGGCCCCTGCCCACCACAGTGTCAGCAAGGGCCATCTTTAATGTGGACGAAAGGGGCAGCTGCTTTTGGGTCCCTTCAACAGACTGGGCCCAGGGCAACTCAGCTGCCCCTTTTGCTCTGCATTAAAGATGAGGCTGATATATTAAAAATGGGATAAAATTGACATTTATATTTTGTTTAAATTTTTTTTTCAGGATCATAGAAATCAGCATGAATCTCAGAAAGCTATTCTCTTGAGATACAAATCTCCATTATCTGGACAGATTAACCAAGAATAACTTTTACTTCCTTTTTTTTTATAGCAGACTGAGTCACTTCAAGACAAATTTGCTGTTGACAAGTAAATCAAATCTGAATCTTTCATTAATTTATTTGATAACAAAGTAATTACCACACCTACTAAACTTGAGCATATTTTAAAAATTTCAATATACTTTATGGCTTTTGTTGAGGGTCATTATTTGTGATTTTATAAATAAGAGACTGAAGCATATTTGCTGAAAACTTTTAGAACACTTTGTACATTTAAGTTTTGTCGTCTGTCATCTTTCTCTTTATGAAAAGCCAAACACTTTGTTACCATACAGAAAATGTTTTCCTTGAGTTGTAAGGAATATGACAGCACATATCATCACATTTCTGTGCTAGTCTTGTTCCTACCGTACTCTCAACCATTCATCAGATAAAACATTTAAGCCAAGTTACTAAACTGGCAATAATTAACACTGCTTATTAACTTATATAGTAACATTTATAGTGAAATAATGGGACAGGAAATATGAAAAAATGATACTGTCACATTTAAAATGGGATGTATGTTCAACCTAAGTATGATCTGGACTATGGAATCATTTTTACTTTTTAAAGGAAAGGCGTAGTCAGGAATGAAGGTGAGAGGCAAGCAGGAAGAGAGAGGAGGAAGAATCATTTCTTTATTTAATTTATTTGTTGACCTTGGCTGTTTCTCCTGGCCCAGGGTCATGAACCTGGGTCCTTGGGATGTCCGTGAGCTGTGATTGGTGGACTTAACCATTAAGCCATTGGTTTCACCTAGATAATTTTTAATATTTATACATTGGAAAAAAAAAAAACCCAAAGAAAAACAAAATGCACCAAACATTTAACTTGCAGTTATCTCTGTATGTTGGTATACCAAGACACTGAATGTTTGACCTTTCAGATATTTTCCAAGAAACTCATATTTATAAATAGAAACCTAGTAGGTGAAAGTCACTCGGAAACTGCTGTTATCTCAGCATGGGTTTCACACGGGGCTGTGCGACGTGGAGGGGCTGAAGGGAGGGCTCTGATTGGTGTCACCCTGAAGGAGGGAGGGCGTCAGAGTGGGATACCTCTGCTTTCATCTGAGTAAGGTCATTGTGTTTTCCGTGAGGATGCTGTGGCTAAAACGCTGGACAATGCTGCTGCAGCCACTTGCCCTTCCAGCCTGCACCTGATGTCAGAAGACACCCCTGTGGGCCATAGATAGGCTGACCAGATGCACAGTACTGTTAGTTTTCATGTTTCCTGATTGTCAGTTTCATCCAGTTTTTAATAAAAAGGGCGACAGGGGCAGTTAACTTGTTCTGGGCCCGGTGTGTAGTGGGGACCTGAAAGTCCCACCCTGTTTTTGTCTCCAGGAAATACAGTCAGCCTAAAGATAGAAGAGAACCCAGTAAACCACATGCTGAGCCTCCCTGAGGATACCTCTAGGGTGACTGCTATCATCTCACATTGAAGGAAGAGTTCAACGTGTGTATTTTCCAAAGAGTGGGGCCTGCTACATCAGTGAAGAGGATTCAGGGACCATGCTTTGTGTTCTGGCACTCGGAGAGCAGCCTGCTAGCCTGGCCGGGCTTGGTAGAATGCTCCTTAGACTTGCCTTCCTTCCCTCCCCCTACTCCTTTGATTTCTCATCTGCTTAATTTTCATTTTGCTTATCATGCTAAATTGTATCTTTTATTGGAAATCACCTTAAGACATTTTTAGGACCTGGAAGGCTATAAGTACATATGTGTTTTAAGCCCAGTGCATTCATTGAGAATCCTTCAACAGCAAATGCAAACTTGTCTGTATATTTGGGTTCTGAATAATCCCCTTGGTGTCTTACAATGAGTGAATTTGGTGAATAACAGCCAAGTTTTCTTCCCCTCTGGGTCATGGGCACAAAGATACTCAGCAAAGTATAGCTTTGCCACTACTTCATGGTAGATCGACGGTACATTGTGTCAGGCCCATATAAACCTGCTTTTCCCATATTGTAGAGCTTAAACCATTGAACTTAGTTTAGGAATTTGGTTTCCCTTGTTTTAACAAGTTGTTTCAATTGACCCAGAAGACTCTAGCTGGTGCAGATCTTCCTAGCTCTGCCCTACGGACCCATCCACTTCCTGTATCCTTACACACATGCTCAAGGGGTCTGCTCCAGAGTCGGAGCATTTTGAAAATTCTCCAGGAACAGGTAGAGAATCCCTTTGGCTTGAAAAATCAAAAGAAAAACCTGTGCAAGAAAAGACCTAGCTTCTGTAAACGGTTCCCCTTTGGTCCTCACCCAGTTTATACTGATGGCTGGGAGACTCTGATGCAGATGCTAGCAGTGTTTGAAGTTTATTGTCAGCTGGCCCTGATCGCCTAGGGCCACCACAGGAGAGCCGTGTAAATGAACAGTCAGCTGTCACTTGGGAGTGGGCGGAATGCTGTGATGCTGGACTCTTTTCTGACCCCTGTTTGAGGTGGAACTGTGGTTAGAAGGTACAAATGCGACCGTTCAGTATTCTGACCTGTGTTTCAGCGGGGACTGTGATCAGCAGGTACGACTGTGACCATCTGGTATTGTGAGCCATGTTTCAGGTGGGGACTCTGGTTAGAAGGTACACATGTGACCATCTGGTATTTGTCTGAGAGTGCAGGCTACGTGACAGTTATGGGGTTTTGAGTCTGAGCAAAATACAAATGCGGCCTGGTGACATGAAGCCTGGAGTCATGAAGTGCTGAACGCTGTGTGCCTTTGACATCTGGGAGATGGCTTCGTGGCTGGGGCAGTCTCCTTGCTGGCGCTGTGAATGGAAGGGCCCATCTTCAGCCCCGAGAAGGGCAAACCAGATGGCTTCAGTGAAGCTTCTGCATTCTAACTACCCTCTGCAACAAGTTGACCTGCAGGCTCATTACACTCGCTCCTCCAGTCACTTCTGGCTTCCAGTGTTCCAATGTTCTATAAACGGTCTCCAGGGGGAAAAAAAGACAAGGTAAATGCTCTCTCTCACCACACAGTATTTCAGCTCTGTCTCTGTGTCCTTGCATCCCAGACTCAGTGCGTGTCCTCTTGTGTGCATGAAGGCCTTCTCGGAGGCTGCACAGCCCTGGCCGCCCACACTCACCCTCATCGAAGGATCTGCCTGCCATCTCCTGGGCTACCACGCTCACCCCCATTGAAGGAGCTGTCTACCATCTTCCTGTCAACATTTCTGTGTCTGCGGCCATTTCACACAAGTTCATTTGGGGCCTGGGATAATATGCACATGTGGTTGGAATGAGGCCTCACTTACTAACAAGGTATTTGTGTTGTTTGTAGTGACTGCTGTACTCAGGGCAGGTGAGGGATGAGAGAACAGAAGATGGATACAGAGGAAGCAGCGCAGGTAAGACTCCAGCATCTTGGCCTCTGCGGGGATGTGGCTGGTCCAGGGAATGACTTGGAGTCCGATTGTACCCCATCCAGCAGAAAAACAGAAAATCCCAGGACGGTGTGGACCTCCACATCCTTTTTTTGGGCTTCTTGGAGACGATTGGCATGAGCTCCGTACCCACACCCAGTGGGCAGGACCAGTTCTGCCACTCTCCCCCTTTGTCAGCCCAGAGGAAATAATTTGGAGGCCCTCTCTTGGAAAACCTGTCCTCTCAGTGGATCACAAAGGACAGTTTTGCACCTGGCATGCAGCATGGGAAGCCAGGCCAGCCTTGCTTAGGGGCTTCTTGTGTCCCCGAGATCTCAGTTTTATGATTAGACTGCTTGATATTGGTGTTCCAGAATTCCTTTTCACTACAAAATAAATGCTTCTGACGTCAATGTAAGTTCAGTGCGCCAGGAAAAGGAGCAAGTCTTTAAAAATCTTCCCCAAGGCTGGTTGACTTTCAGAATTAGAAAAAGAGCGGTGGGTGCCAACAGCCTGCCCACCCCGCCCTGCGCCTGCGGGATGCGGGAGGGCTACCTCGTGATTTCAGCCGTATGGATTCATTCTAAATTTACTTGTTCTCAACACGTTTCGCTGGCTGAGCCTCTTTCAGCCCCAGAGGGGCGAGGCCTGGCAGGGAGGGAGTTAGTGTTTTCTCAGCTTAGACTTCTTTCTGAAAACACCAGCTTGCCTGCATGCACACGCATCCGGGCTTTGGATACAGCCGACTGAGTCCTTTTCCTCCATTTCTACATGGTTATTAGGATTGTACCAACCAGAGTAGATTTGGACTCTTGTGTCTCCTTCATGACATCTGTGTTCCAGAATGTACTCGATACAGGTTGTTCCCATTACAGGTGCCCAGGGGAGCACAATCCAGGAGGAGGACTGAGTCACCTGGCAATGGGACAGGTGTCAGTGCAGATACATGGAAAAACTCATGGAAACATGGAGAGAGTCTCTAGTTTCTGGGTGCATCTGGAAAGACTTCCTGGAGCATTTAAGTTAGGCAGATTCCTCCTCTGAATACATGGCATACCTGAAGGGAGCATAAGCTTGCACATGGGCTGGGTTCTAAAGCCAGACTGCAAGGGTATCTGGATGCGGACAGAGTGGTTCCTGAGAATCCCTTAGTTGCCCTGTCTGACACTGTGCAGTCATTCTAATGCATGCTGAAGGGTGGGGCCCTGAGACAATGTGGCAAAAGAATACAGGACAGTTTGCACCCATCCAGGGTCTGGCCCTGAGTCATTTGCCTGACTCAGACATCAGAAGGACCTCAGGGACAAAGGGACTTGGACCTACTCTCCTACAGGCAGCAAAGATGGAATCTTCTTGGTAATCACAACACACCTCCTAGCCACAGCAGACTGATGTTCTTGAGTACAGCACAAAGGAAATGAATGGAAATGCATGGCTAGTGTGATGTGCTCTCTGGTTGGGATGAATGGGGCCAACACATGTAGGAAAAGTGTCAGTTATGGGGCATATGGGCTCGGCCAAGACTGTGCTGCCCCATCCTTCATACTTCATTCAGTAACAGACCCGTGGGAGAGGGATGAGGGTGAATGTGTGGGCAGGGTGGAAGGGAAAGACAAAGTGGAGGTGGGAGGAGATGAGGTAGGCTGGGTTGAGGTGAAGTGGCTGGGTAGGAAAGAACAGAAGCCAAGAGGTCTTCTTTCTCTCCAAGATGTCTGGGAGAGATTCGCCTTTTTTTTTCTTGCCTTGAGCATCTATGAAGCCAATCTGATTTTTGTTTTTTCCCCTAGCTGGAAAACACAGACATCATTTTACTTCTTGTTTTCCCCTTTCATTTCAAGCACTGGTTAATACCACATCAGCATGATCCTCTGGTCATGATTTTCCCAGTGATAGTCTCCTGGCAGGAGTGTCATGTCATCTGGGCATGCATGGATGAGAGAGGCCTGGGGCCTGGCATAGACTTGGACAGCCAGTTGGAGGCACAGATGAGCCAGGACCTGGCAGGATGTGTGCCAAGGAAGGGCAATGGTAGAGTAAGTCTAGATGTCACTGAAAGGCAGAGAGGTAGGGATTAGACACAGCATCTATGAATTTTAGCTGAATGTGTCTAGTACTTTGTAGAGTCTCACAAGAAAAGTCTCAAGACTTACTTGTTTGTTTATTTACTTTCTTTGGCAGGCTCTTAGGCTGGCTTTGTCTTCTGGTGGAACTTTCTGGTCAGTAAAGGCATATCACTCTTTATAGGCTGAGGAAACAAGAAACTTATTAACTACCAAGAGGATCACCCATGGAGATTCTGCTACAGTGTATTGGGTAGGCCCTGGGACATGCTAAGGTGACATGCTTAATGACTAGAGATGGTGGTACCAGGAACAGACATTTACCTTTTCTTGACCACATCCCACCAGAAGGAAGTAACTTCTTATAGAACCCGTCTCCATTGTAGTATGAATTCCATTAAGAACTCAGAAGGCTGGTCCTGGAGGGGCCAAAGGGATGGCTGATGTTCTATCAGCTCTCAGATCTAGGAGAGGATTGCCAGAGATTGAATATACATGCATAGATCATCTCATTCCCCAGAACCACAGTTCCAAATGGACATCCATCAGAATCACCTGGAGAGCTTGTTACAACAGATGTCTGAGACTTCATAGAGTAGCTCTTGGGGGGGGGGGCCGGGTGGAGCTGAAACTTTGTATCTCTAACAAGTTTTCAGGAATGCCAGTGCTGTCAGCTCAGGTACCACCCTCTGAGAAGCAGTGTTCCAGGGTTCTATTTTTATATTCTGAACCATTGGGAAACTACCATCTATGAAACCACAGCTTTGAAAACAAGTCCACTTACTTTTTTTCAACTGATCCCACTCATCCAAAAGTTTTAAAAATGGAGAGCATAGCTCTCTTGGTGACTTAGAATGGTTTAAATAGAATCCATAATATGAATATGTGGTGTTCATTCCATATCCTCCGTAAGGACCATCTGGCATGGTGTATATTTATAATCCTCATACCAGAAGCATATTTGTGTCAGAATGTACCTCTCTGATTGCTCCTTTTCTGTCTCTTTCTTTGCGTTCACTTACCCCTAAATATATCATTCCATAAAGATTTATATGCCCTTGATGGAGGGCAGCCTAGTGTTGCAGACTTTGGAGACAGTCTATCTGGGTTTCTGTTGAGGCTGAACAATTTTCCAACTGTGTGGCTTTGTGGATGTGCTTTAATTTTCTGTGTCCCATTTTCTCCGTCTTTAAAATGGGAATCATCATGGTACTTTTTTCGTAGGGTTGAGAAGATATTAAGTTCATATCTGAAAAGCACTTAATGTGCTGTCTAGTACCTGGGAAGGCTTAAGACATCTTAGCTAATATTGATATTTTAATGTTTATTATATCCTTTGCGTGTTGGTAATATCATTGCTTTAAATAACACTTCCATATATATATATATATATATATATCATAAATCTGTATCTGTAGCACTGTCTTTTTCTTAAGCCCAGTCCATGGACCTCTGTCTTTTTGGAGGTGCTGAGTCAGTTGCCAAGTCTCTCTGTGTGATGCCTCTCAGTTCTGTTTGTTTTCCTCTATTTTTACCTCCACTGCTAGAGTCAGGTCCAGGTCATATCTCCAGGTCACATCTTCTTGAATATACAACTCATATTCTCCCAAGCTGGAAAATATGCGGTCAGTATTACTCAAATTATCCCTTGGCCAACCACCAATACTTATTGATCCTCTCAGATTAGAAGCTTCTCTAGTAACTTCTCTCCTTTCGTCTAGAATTTTTGTCTTTCAATTCCCTTTCAAAGGCCTGCTAATTGGTCCATCTGCCTGAAACATATTACTCCCCACTAAACTTTATTTTTATCCATTTCTGCAGAATAAATGAATTCTTAGTGTATCATTCAGTGTTATAAGTGATCTATACAAGCATAGGCATGTTGGCTCAAATATATTTCTTAAAACTCTCCATCATGCTTCCTGTGCACAACCACGCTGACTTAGCCCGCTTGCCATAGCTCAAGGCCAAATATTAGCCAGAGTGGTGTTAATTTTTGCCCTGAGCTGTTTAAGTCCACTATGTCTGAATTCTCTAGAGACTCTATGCACATTGGAACTTTTATGGACACAAACCATATTTCATCTACTCTAAAATACCGTCTACTATAAAACATGTCATTATTTTATAGCCACTGGAAAAAGCACTGCATATTACAATATGACTCAGTACTTTCACATAATTTATGTATATTGAAGAGGCTATTTTGGATTTTTGCAGACAAGATTTTGATAATTATAACTTTCATATATTTGTTAAAGTGAAAATATAAGCATTTTCTTCTTAAAGTTATTCCTAAAAATTTCTTCAAATTCAGAGTGTTAATATACTATATCATTTCTTGACTGAGAACCATTGCTATTGATTTTTTTCCCAAAGTTTTATTATCCTTCAAGCCATTTCAAGAATATTGCAAATCAATAAAATTTGAGTCAGAAAAAGAATACAGGAATTATCATCAAAAGGTGAATTTAAAAAAAATATTAAAGTGCATGAAGTGATATTTAGACTAATCAAAAGAGAAAATTGAGTGAATGAAAGAAGAAATATTACAACAGACACTACAAACACTGATCAGATAGGATAAAAAGGGAATATTATGAGCAACTGTATGTCAATAAATTGGATAGCTTACATAAAATGGACAAATTCCTTGAGAGGTACAACTATGAAAGCTTACTAAAGAAAAAATAGATACTTACATAGGCCTATATTTATTAAAGAATCAAATTAACTCTAGTGCCACATGCTTCCACCAATGAATTCTACCAAACATAGCACCAATTCTCTACACTATCTCCCAGAAAGTAGAAGGGATCACTTCCTCATTTTATGAGACCAGTATTATCCTAGTACCAAAAGCAGACAAGGAAATTGTGAGAAAAAACAATAAATATAGATATACATCCTGAGCAATGTATAATTGAATCCAGCAATATATTAAAAAGATAATAATACTAAGAATTGGAAATTTGGTTCAACAATTAAAAAGATAAATCAATGTAATTCCTCATGCAGACTGAAAAAAGAAAAAGTATATGAAATTCTCAATAGATCCAGAATTCAGCTTGCATTCATGATAAAAATTCTTAGCATACTAGGAATAAAAGGAAACATCTTCAATCTGCTAACATGACATCAAGAAAAAAAACCTATAATGAATATTACAGTTAATGGTGAAAAGCTGAATACTTTCTCTCTAAAGTCAGGAAAGGATGTCCATTTTCACTACTCTTAAATAACACCGTACTAGGTATCTTAACGCAGTAAGACAGGAAAAAACTAAAAGCCATAAAAATTGTACAGGAAGAAATAAAGCTGTTTTCTTTTTTGCTGATGGCATAATTGCTATATAGGAATTCTGAAAATTTACTGGACTAATTAATAAGTGAATTTAGCAAAGTTGCAGGATACTATTGATAGAAATATCAATAGAATAGCTTAAAATATGAATAGTATTAACAAATAAAATGTAAGATTTATATGCTAAAATGGCTAAATATTGATGAGAGAAATTAAAAATCTAAATAGAGAAGTATATTGTGTTCATGGGTTAGAGAACAGCATTGCTAAAATGTCAAATCTTTAAGAATCTCTCTGTAGATTTAACACATTAAAATCAAATTCCCAGTAGGCTTTTTGTAGACAGAGGTAAGCTGATTTTTCAATGTATACAGAATAATCAAGGACCTAGAATAGCCAAAACAATTTTGAAAAATCAGCACAAAGAGCAATCACATTCTTAAGTTATGGTAACTAGGGTAGTATGATGTCAGTATAAGGGCAGACATGTAGGTTAATAGAACAGTAGAGATTCCTTTTCTATACAGAAGGTTTTTTCAGCTTGATGTAGTCCCCTTTGTGTATTTTGACTTCTGTTGTCTTTGCTTTTGGTGTAAAATCTAAGAAACCATTGCCAAGGCCAATGTTAAGGAGATTACAACCTATGTTTTCTTCTATGAATTATGATTTCAGATATTACATTCAATTCTTTAATCCAATTTTAGTTTAACTCTGTGTATGGTGTAAAGTAGTGATTAATTCTCTTACATGTGGTTGTCCATTGTATATTCTTGGCTCCTTTATTGTAAATTGACCATATATATAGGTGGATTTATTTTTGGACTCTCTATTCTGTTCCATTGATATACTTGTTATTTTTTCTCCTAATATCACTCTCTGATTACTTTATTTGAAATCAAGACGCATGATGCCCCCAACTTTAGTCTTCTGTCTCAAGATTGCTTGGGCTATTCAGGGTCTTTTGTGGTTCCATGCATTTTGCCTTTCTATTTCTGTGAAAAAATGTCATTGAAATTTTGAGAGGAATTTCACTGAATCTTCATTGTTTTGGGGAGGTATGAACAGTATTAACAATATTAATTCTTCTAAACAATGATGATGAAATATCTTTGCATTTGTGCCTTCTTCAACTTCTTTCTTCATTCAGCTTCTTGGTATCTACACCTATAGTCCTAGGTATTTTATTTTTTTGATAACAATTGTTAAGTGGAATATTTTTCTTAAATCTTTTTCTGACAGCTTGTAGTTAGTGTAGAGAAATACAACTACCTTTTGCATATTGAATTTTTATCTTATAACTTTATTGAATTCATTCGTTTTAACATTTTGGGTTTGTAATTTTTAGGATTTTTTATGTAAAATATGTCATCTCCATATAGAAACAGTTTTCCTTCTTTCTTTCCAATTTGGATGGATTTTATTTCATTTTCTTGCCTAAGTGCTCTGACTAGAACTTCTAATATTATGTCTAATAAAGACGGTGGGAGTGGGCACCCTTGTCTTGTTCTTTTTTTTTAATTTAAAGGAAAGATACAGGCAGATATCAAGGTGAATAGGCAGGCAGAAAGACAGAGGAGAAAGAATGATTTAGCTGTTCATCCTAGTTGTTCCCCTTAACCCCCTCGCACCCAGGTCCTTGGAGTGACTGTGGACCGTGCCAGCTGGAGACAATGAACTTAAACTGCTACCAGCCTTGTCTTGTTCTTAATCCTAGGGAAAAATTTTCGAAGTTTTCACTATTGAGTGTATTAGTTGTGGGCTTGTCATTTATGACCCCAAACATGCTGAGGTATGTTTCCTCTATACCAAGTTTGTTAACTTTTACCATAAGTGAATATTGAATATTGTCAAATGCTTTTTCTGCATCTATTGTGACAATCATGTGATTTTTGTTTTTAATTTTGTTAGTGCATTGTTTGTATTGCACTGATTGATCTGTAGATGTTGAACAATCCCTTCATCCCTGGATCAATCTCAATCTTTATGTGAATGGTCCTTTTAATGTACTGTTTAATTCAGTTTTAATGTTTTATTGAACATTTTGCATCATGTAGATATGGAACATAATGCCAAAAATTTTCTTTTAGCATTCTCACCTGGGTTTGGTAACAGGGTAAATGCTGGTCTCATAAAATGAATTTGGAAACGTTTCTTCCTCTTGGAGAATTGGTATTAATCCTTATTTAAGTGGTTGGTAGAAATTATAAGTGAAGCCATCTGGTCCTGGGGTTTTTTGTGCTGAGAGCTTTTTGATTACTGATTCAATCTCCTTGCTACTAATTGGTCTGCTCAGCAAAATCAAGATACATCTTGATGAATCTCAAAAGAATTGTGCTGGGTGAAAAAAGACAGACACAAAAGTGCATGCTATATGATTTGATTTATATGACATTCTAGAAAAGGTGAAACAGGGATGGAGATCAGATCACTGGCTGTCAAGGCCTGGAGGTGGGAGGAGACTGACTGCAGAAAGGGCATGTGGAAACTTCTGGGGATACTGGAAATATTCTCTCATCTCTTGATTTGGTGGTGGTTACATGACTACTCATATTTTTCAAAACTCATGTAATTGAACATCTAAAAAGGATGATTTTACCCTATGTAAATGATATCTTAGCATACATGAACTTTAAAGGGGCGGTCTACTATTGTCTCTGGAATTTTGCTTCAAACTAATAATACTTGTTCTGTAAGTTGTGATACAGATATTCAGGAAATGGTAACTATATTATGACTGTTACCTGGGTCACTGTGATTTCAGAAAATAAACTTTGAAAAAAATGCTTATCACAGACTCAACTCAATTTGATCCCTTTTTTCCCCAAGGAAAAGAACACTTTTCAAAGTTGTTAAGAATCTGATGGTATTGTTTGAGATTGACTTTTTCTTACTTCCTCTTTGGCTTTGCTAACACATTTTTAAGCAGGAGATCTTCTTCGGTTTGAGTTAATAGGTGGAGAAGCAAAGTATGCACAGATAAAAATCAGGTGTAAAATTGTGATGAAATACCTCTGTTATGTAGATCAAGATCTATTCCTTTCTTTCTGATTATAGAAAGAACATCAACAGATTAATGTGTGCCTATTGATATGAAATTGGAGTGCAGAGAAGCAGTGTAACCTCCCACCCACAAACCTACACCATTAAAGATTTTAAAATATCACATCAGTACTCTCAGATGCACCTATCCCATACTTTAATTGCTCTTATAAATGTGGATGAATCCTGCAATAAGTGGTTTATTCATCCCTTCCTTCCACATGGGTGACTCAGTTATCTGTTTGATGTCACTGCTGGGTCTGTGAATACCTGGTTATTCATGTCAGCTCACTTAGGTGACTTTGACCCCCAGTGATTAATCCACCAATCACTTAAGGGAATTCCAGTCCTTAGTGTTGGCCAAAACACCCTCCTTGACCCCTCCTAGAAAGGTCAAGCATTAAGGTTTACAGAATGGGCCTCGGGGGCTTGGGAGAAAATATTGGAAATACTTATGGAACATTGTTTTGAAAGATTGCTTTATTACCTATGTTCTTGATGACATTGCTTAGAAACACATAGACACCAACAACCCAGTAAAAAACGATTCAGAGTATTGGAACCAAAATGCAACAAGTTGGATGCTTTCACCTATTTATTTCAGTTATCCATTTTTAATATATACAAAAGAATGATATATAATAAAATCAATACATTAATATGTCTAAAAGAGCTCTCTAAAAGTAAAACAGTTCCAAGTAATAAGAAAGTATGCCCTGGCTTAATTCCCTGCATTTTCTTCTTTGGCTGTGGGACATATGATGTGATCCATTTCACAATCAGTTGCCTCTTCAATTTGACAATATACAGCATTTCCTTTATTTTTATCCATTTTAAAACATTTTTGCTGAATTAAAACGCTTAGAAAAGGTGTAAGACTAGGACATAGCCTTCCTGCTTATCTCTATTTTTTTTCTTGAACCATCTGAGAATAAAGTGGAGATATGGTGCCTCTTTAACCCTAAATCTCTAAGAGTGTGTTTCCTGAGAACAATGATATTTTCTTCCAGCATAGTGAACTTTAACATGGATAGAACACTAGCACTTAATCTGTTGCCCTGTCCACATTTCATCAGTTGACCAGTAGTGCTTTTTGTCCACTCAAGATCACGCACTGCATTTAGCTATCACATCTCCCATATCCTTTTATCTGGAGCACTTACTCAGCCTTTATTTTTCTTAACATTGACAGTTATTAAGAGTACCTGTCAGTTATTTCCTACAATTTCCTTCAGTATTCATTTGTCTGTTGTTTTCCCACAATGCATTCACGTTATGCACATCTGACAGTAGATACAAACACTGTCAGTCCTCTCAGTGCCTCATGGTGGGCAATGCACAAGGTCACTGTCTCATATCGATGAAGTTGGCTGTCCTCATGTAGTTAGGTGGTGCATTTTTCATATGTATTTTTCTATAATAGTGTTCAGACTCTATATAAAAGGCGAGACTCATCTTTCCTCCCTTAGAATCACAAGCATTTTCTCATCTTTAGAAGCTCTCAATATTTATTGTTACATACATAAAGGCGCGAAGTCAAAGGTGTCTAAATGCAGGGGCACTGAGTCAACTAACTTGGCCAACTTGAGGTCCGAGTTTCCCTGATGCGCTCACATGAAGCACCTCATGGCCCGCAAAGCTAGCAGCTCATAGTAGGCCCTCAACCAATGTTTGTTGAAATCTTCCATTTCCAGGAGTCCAGGGAAAATGACTAAAAATGAAACATCAGAAAAAAGCAAATTGCTAATAGGCCAGTCCAGAAGATGCAACTTATGAGACAAACTCTGTGTGGGAAAAGTGATAGTAAACATTTTTTTCTTTCTTTTCTGCCCTCAGGGCCTTTTCTGTGAAAGCTGGTGCAGCTGCATCTGCTTAGAGCATGGGAGGCACTGACATTAGGAGACACTGCAGCCTTTGAGGATAATGTCCTTTCTCCTCATTTTTTATTTACTACTTATAACCTAGAAAAATGAAGACAAGGTTGGATACTTTTAAGATCAGCAACTTATAGTGCCTTTTGAAGGAAAGACTTTAAGTACCAAAAAGTAAATTTAATCAACAATCTATAATGTCCTGTAATTTATTTAAATGCACCTTGATACTAAAATATCAGAAAACAGAGACATATTTTTGAATGATGATCCTCCCTCCCCTGGAGGGCATGTTTTATACCTGGTGTTCTTTGAAGAGAATGACCTTTTTGGTGCCCTGGGTGGGCTGATGTTCCTGCCCTGGGGACACAGGGTGCTGCAGCCCCTCTGGTGGAACTTCCGTGGTCTGTCCATTCAGCTGGGGACACCTGTGCCTTAGACTGCCTATATATGGCTGGGGTCATGTGCTCCAGCCAGTTGTTCTGGGTCCTCTTAAGAGATCTGGTCACCTGTCACACTCTTCTATTACGACAAC